>JABGLZ010000136.1:0-53481 GCA_014705045.1 Colletotrichum theobromicola
TTAACGATGCGATTGACGACTTCGCGCAATTGACGATGCGATTGACGACTTCGCGCAATTAACGATGCGATCGACGACTTCGCGCGCAACTGACGACTTTGCGCAATTAACGATGCGATCGACGACTTCGCGCGCAATTGACGATGCGATTCACGACTCCGCGCGCGCAGTCGATCGCCGATATCTGTTTAACTGCGTAATTGATCCTGAAAGTATGATTGGCTTAGATAAGTGGGGTACCGCCCGGTTAGCCAGAAACTACCGCCCGGATAGCAAAACTCGCCCACATTCCGGCTCCGTTTGACCTTTGCTGTGACCGACGATCGCTGCAACACCTTAGCGCTGTATTGATGGCCCAGTTTATCAAATATAACTACATGGTATACTGTTACAGCATAGGACTTTTGTCGAGTATTTATGGTTGAAATAATTCTCAAACTCAGCACTTCATTGCGATCAACGAGTCATACCCAACTTATTATCTCACAATGAAATGATGCACGAGGTTGATAGGCACATACTTGCCCAGTCAGCATTGGCTCTTTCCGATCCATAAGTCAATTCATTGTATAAGGGTTTGATGCATCAATATCAACGATTCTGTTAATGGTATCCGTATTGGAGGCCCACATGTGTTCCACTAGCCCGGAGCCAAGAGCGCTGCAGAGAAACCCCAAAGGCAGCAAGAACGTCTTGTCTCGCTAGTCTTCAAAGGTATCAACTGTATCAGATGTCCTCATTTTCTCCAATATCTACCAGAAGATTCGGCAGCAGATACCCGGGCACATCGAGCCCGTGTACTGCCATCGACGGTGCCGTAGCCGTGTCGGACGAGCGCCCCACAAAACCCCGGACCTCGGACTTCTTGGCAATGCCGAGGTGCGAGGTCACGGCCGGAAAGACGCACGAAAACGGTAAGTAATTCGGGAGAGCGCCAGTTAGTGGGACGCGATGAACTGGAGACGGACGCCGTCGTCGTCATGCTTTCAAGCCAGCGCTGGGTCTTGCCCAAATAACTTTTGCAGTCTTTATACTCAATGCCTTAATACCTCTGGTTGGTCTCAAAACCCGACAGAGGAGAACATCGAGGACGAATGGTAATTCGCAAAGACGTTGACAGGTATCGGCCGAGAACGGAGTTGCTACATTGACCGGGTCGAAAGGGCGAGGATCGCTGCATCTGTCACTTCCCAACATGGCATGGTCGCCCTTCTGCAGGCACGCCAAAATAAGCGCGGAGGTGGCTTGAAACCGTCGAGACACGTGGAATGATGAATCATAGACTTCAGGCGTACGCATATCAGGGGTCGTCGAGCAACGGCTTAGTTCACGAATTTCGATGAGAAAGATGAGCAGCGCCCAATAGCATTCGGGATATTACTGTTGACATCCAGATTGGAAGTGCGGTCCGCACTAAGTTGTAGCTTCATTGGCGGCTGAACCGATGGGGGCTAGGTTTGATTGTGCATGTGAAGTGCCAGGCCCCCGGTACCCACTCCCACGCGCGTCAAGGGACGAACACCCACGCAGACGAGGTGCCCTGGCCCCCAAACTGTCAAGTCCGTCCCGAACCCTGTTTTTCGATCTGCGTTTAGGTATCCGCCTTGGATAGATCGTTCATTATTGTCATGTCTGAGACCCTTGTCTCTGGCTGGAAACCTTACTCTACAGCGATATATACCAAAGCCGTCGTCCGCATCTTGACACTCTTCAAGCACCATCCTTGCTCACATCACCAACGCATCAGCGCTATTAGGCAGCTTCTCACAATCCAGTGACAATGAGTTCACAAAGAGGCAAGTAATCTTCAATCCTTCAACGATATCACATCTAACATCTTCTTAGGATCCTTCGGCTACACCGACCCAAACTTTCCCCCGCCGACAGGCGAATGGGACACGCCCGTAATCATCTACGGCTACACCCCATCCATTGCCCTCGCTGGCCTCGCAGCCGCCCTCTTCTTCATCCTCCTCGTCATCCACACGGCCCAGCTCGTCCGTCACCGCAGCTGGTACTTCGCCACCTTCCCCGTCGGCCTCCTCTTCGAAATCGTCGGCTACGTCGCGCGCTCGCTCTCCGCCAAGAAGAACCCCTACAACCTCATCTACTTCATCCTCAACTACTTCTTCATCGTCACAGCGCCCGTCTTCCTCGCCGCGGGCATCTACACCATCCTCTCAGCGCTCATCCATCGCCTCGGCCGTGGCTTCTCCCCGCTCCCGCCTAAGGTCGTGCTGTGGTTCTTCATCACGTCGGATGTGATTGCGACGATCACACAGATTTCGGGCGCGGCGCTGATCGGGGTGAAGCAGTCGCGCCGCGAGGACCCGACGACGGCGAATAACATCCTGCTGGGTGGGTTGGCGTACCAGGTATTTTCGATCGGGTGCTTTGTGGTCACGACGGGCATCTTCCTGTTCAGGGCGCGGTATGTGGTTAGGGAGCACAGGTTGACGGTATTTGTGGCCGCGTTTTCGGCAGCGACGCTGCTGGTGTACCTGCGTACCTGCTTCCGTCTGGCGGAGACTGCAGAGGGGCTTGGTGGACATCTATACTCGAACGAGGTCTTCTTTGGTGTGCTCGAGTTCGCACCGGTGGTGTTGGCCGTGATTCTCTTCGCGATATGGCACCCTGGCCGATGCGTCGCCAAGAGGGTATCTGGAGGCGTGGGGGATGTCGAGAAGGCGAGGATTCCGAGTCACGAGTCCGATCAGAAGTAGGAAGAATCGCTCAGAAATACACATTCATGTCTACACACAACCTCTAAAACTCCAAGGTCCCCAGGCCATCTTCAATGGCCTATGTCTTCCATACGCCAAAACCTCAATGCATATTCGTGATCGCGTTGCAACCGCTTCCTTCCTCAGTCAGCATGCGATCTAGGCATGCCGATCCCTCTAGCATCGACCACCTCCCATAAACGCTTCTCCAAAGCCGTTCCTTCTCCGCTGCTCATCTGTCCGAACACCCCGAACCCAGGCACTATCTTGGGCTTCGTTTCGGTGAAGCGCCAGCGTGCTTTGATGGTCCACTCGACCAGCTTGCGCATGTCGTACGGCTGACACAGCCGCCGCTCCATGGAACGGCGGACCTTGAGGGCCGAGTCGTACGGCAGCCTGTTGATGCTTGTTTCCACATCTTTCGCCATTGTCGTGAAGCCCAGCGGGACATCGTCCAGCTCCTTGCACATCGGATAGCGCTCGAGCACCTTGGCCTTTGTCTCGAACGTCAGGAGAAGGAACTCCTCGAGCCACACCTTGGCGGCGTCTTTGCCGCCCTCTGCCATGAGATCCTCGATTCCGAGCGCGACGCGCTGCCGCTTATGAAACTTGATCGAGTCGAGTTCAGTGTCGAAGGTGAAGCCGGGCAAGCTGTGGAGCACGGCGCGAAGCGGGTGTGGATGACGGTCCGCTACTCTGGTAGGCGAGGATGAGCCGCTCTCGCCGACGAGGAGGCGATCGAGCTCCGACGAGAGCCTGGCATCGGTGGCCCTAGCTTTCCATTTGCCGCTGGATCTCTTCTTCTCTATACCTCCCGTCGAGGCTCTCTTGGGCGCAACGGGACTCTTGCTTCGGTTCGCCTTTTCCCGCTCGACCCATCTGGAATCCCGAAGGCTCTGACGCTCTCTCCGGGCCTTAGCCTGCTCGATGAGCTCTCGCGGGGTGAATTCGGGTGATGACGGATGCTCCTTGGATGTGTTCGGCGATGAGGTGCGGGTGATGGATATGACTGATTCAGGGAAGGGCGTTGTGAGACGATGAGTGCTGAGCTGGACTGTGGTGTCGTCGATGCGCATCTCCATGTCGCTCGGGTCCTCAACCAGCGCCATCTTCGGAGCTGGCTGCCGGAACCCGGGAGATGACCGGACCCGTGGCGGGATGAGGGAAGCGGCCCGGCGTGAGGGGGAGATGAGGACGGCGAGTCAGACCACGGCTGATCTGCTGCTCCACCGTTAGCGATCCCGTTCGTCGGAAGTGAGAGGCGATGGTCCAACCGCGATAAATGATGATTGCCAAGAAAAAGCCAAGGAGCAACGACGCGCCGTCAACTGATACCGATGAGAAGACTGTGGGGAAGTGAGTGACAACGGCAGACGACGTTGAGATGGACAGACTCGGAATGTTTCAGTTACATCGGGGGAAAAAAAGTCAGAATTAAGCTTGCGGGTAGGGCTGCCGATTTGTGGGGCCACCAACCGTTTGCCGGCGCCGAAGGTCGAGTGAAAAGGAACGGGGAAGCAAGGACCCAGGAAAGAGCCGTCCGTCTATGCCTTCCTTCTCTGAAAAGAAAGTTTTCATACTTACTTGATTATGGGCGGTGTCCATCACTCATAGCCTCAGCTGCTAAATAAAGACCAACTATATCGTATGTATTCGTTTTCATTATCATGCCAAAGTCTAATTCCATTCATCATGCTTTACCAACCCAGAAGACGCTGAGCCACTCCAAATAATGTGTCTAGGCTAAGCGTCCATACTCAAAATGTCCTATTAAATTCCCATTGTCAAGCCGACTGCCGGTTAAAAGAAAATTGCTGCACTTCAGGCACCTCGAGCAATGTGTAGTTGCTGTCAATGTACCACCAGCCCTTGTACTTCTCGGGCTTGTCGGCTGCAGGCTTGATCTTGCTCTTCTTGGGAATGTCGAACTTCTTTGTCGTCTTGCTCTTCTTAACGTAGCTCTTGGCGACATCGGAGTCTGCAGTCTGGTTGTAGTTGATTTCATTCGAGTCGACTTGGCCGTTGATCAACTCCTCCCAAGTGCGATGGCTGTCGATGAGAACGTCCTGCATGAATGTGACGTTCTGGTACCAGTCGCCGACGATATCGATCACTGGGTCGCCTCGAGCAACCTTGTAGTACTGCGGCTAATGTTAGAGCTCAGAATCATAGATGTGGACGCTTCAACGTACAGTCCACCAGTCTCTGAAGGTCTTGAGAGTTCCCGGGTGGTACTTTTCAACATCTTCCCAGGCTTCAAAATGTTAGCTTGGCTCTGCCCAGATCAGATCTAGAATACATACAGTTGACCAAAAGAGCAAGAGGATCCTTAATGTCGATACCCATGATCTTCCAATCGGTCTCGTTACCCTGAGAATTGTCAGACATGTGGTGAAAGGGTACTATACTCAAGAGCGTGGCGACTTACATCAGCCAAAGCGAGGCCGCCAAGGATCTTGACTTGCTTCACTTGGCCAGTGTATCCGGGACTGCAGCCTGTCAGCGAGTCCGAAGTTCACGTTTTTCGGTGATCTCTTACTCTTGGCCAATGTCAAACAGGTCGACAGGGTCGTTGTCGCCGTTCAGGCCAGTGAATTCGTGCTTGAAGTTGGGGCTTTCCCATGTTTGGGGGATAGACCCATACAAAAAGGGGTAAGACTTGTGAGGCCAGACGTTCTCAACGTATCTGGGACTTCCATTCCGCGAGTCGTGAAGAATAGGGTCTTGAGGGTAAGGAAAATCAGCTTGAAGCCAATGCAATGCCTTTCGGGCCTAACTCACTCATCGGTTCATCCCTGGCCATCTCAATCTTGGCGTCTTGCCACCTGGGGACCTCGATGACGACGTTAATGATTTGCCTGTTGTTCTCATCCGGCCACGTTGGAATATCGTGCCAAAATGAGATTGGGTCGCCGTCTTTCGTCAGCCACATTCGCCAGTCCTTAAAAATTTCACAATTAGCATACAAAACATTTTTCGTTATTTTTCAAACAAATCTCATACCTCGGTGTTGCGCGCCCCAACTTCTCTCAGGCTGAGCGACTTGTAGTCAAAGCTCCCCAGGCTCACTGCGTCTCCGACGGCAGCAAGGGCTGCCGTGATGACTATTCTCGACTTGACAACCATGATGACCGCTCAGAAAAAAAATTTCAACAAAACAATGAATTAAAACGCAGGATGATTTTCCGGTGAACAATCGTAACGCGTTGTCCTTATTTTTGTAACTCGCCTGTGGCGAACACCCCACCCAGCCAGCGCTGCCAAGTCGCTCGGGGGCAGGCTTAGCCGACGACATTTTTTGGAATTGGCAAGTTGTGGCGGGACCAGTAGACGTGGGGCGGGACCAAGCGTGAATGAAGGCGGCGAAAAGATTGGACGGTGGGATTTTCTTGGGAGAACAACGCATAAAGTCCATTTCTTGCACTCTGGCGGTTGATGAGTTGGTGCGGGGCTTTCGTCGGGGATGACGGGGTTGTGAGACGCGGGACCAATGGCGATCGCTTGTCGCGGAACGTGCGAATGGAAAAGGAGGGACGAGGATGGATAGGGGCAGGTTCGTCATCGCTGAAGAATGGCATTCTGATTGACTGCCCAACTTTATTTCAGTCGTGATTTTCTGTACAGTGAGTGCTTAGTCCACTTGCCATCGTGATCGAATGCCCTTTTGGGACAGGGACAACCATGTCTCGAGACGACAACGTTGCAACCTTTTGGGCTTCGGATTAACCGCTCAAGCCCGCTGTCAGAATTTTCGATCGGTACTAGTTAGAGCAGGCAACGCGCTGCATTCATAACATCTAGGAAACACTACCATTGTCAACCAGGCTGTCCGCGAAGATTCAAACATCTAAGCGCGGTGTAGCCAAAACCTTCTGGGACCTTCTCTCTGAAGTTCGTAAGAGAACACCGCGCCGCTCAGCAGTGGCGAATGGCGGGCATGTGGGGCCACCGGTCCGGCCCGGCGTCTGTCCACATCTGTCGAAGACATGCTGCGATGCCTACACCAAAGACAAGCAAGCTCTCCTCCAAATTCATAATGTATCATGTTCTAATCGTCTTCTGCATTACGCATCGACCTGATCATTTTCTCTTCCCACCCTTGGCCATAACACAAATCTTCTAGATGCCTCCTGAGCGCCTTCGCCCCTTTTCGATAACCAGATTGAACTTCTCCTTTCCCACTAGCACGCCGAGGAATCAACATATCGGTTTTAATCATAGCCAGAAACTTGAGAGAAAAGTCGCTGCCCTTCATGCGTTCATTGAGTTCTTGTATATGCTATGGATGGTTAGCGCCGTTTCGGAGCAGAGGGATTCAAACCAACCTTAGATACTACTTCTTTTAGAATGGGCACCATCTTGCCAGATTGTTGGCCATACTCAGCTGAGAAGAAAGTATCCGATTTCACGGTTTGACGCATTCCAGTCAGGTCGCGTGCCATCCGATTCTTAGTAAACTCCTCAACATACTTCCATCCCCCATAACACCACGTGATGAACTCTAGAAAAACGCAACCAAGACTCCAAATGTCGGACAAGGGACTCAGCGGTTCTTCCTCGAAGTCTATTTCCGGAGCACGGTAGGTATGTGTGTGGGCGCTATATATCAGGCTTTGTCTGTCAACCTCGTACTTCTTACTAAAGGCAGCGAATCCAAAGTCTGTGATCTTCAGAGTCCCCCTCAGTTCTGGAGACGATCTTGTGGTATCAACAAACCACAGAATGTTGCGGGGCTTGATATCCCCGTGGCGTCCATAGAGGTAAATAATGGCATCAGTCCTTGGAGTTCCTGTAGACTGAGTCCTTCTTTGGCCTGTTTCTTCGTCAAGATTCGGCTGCAAAAGCGACCAACCCGACTGTGTCGCAAAGTGGTGGATGAATTCGAGTCCTCCTGTAATACCATAGCATTGTTTGGCCAGCCATATGAGTGTTTCTTCCCCCTCTGGAACGTGTGTCTTCCAATAATCTTCTAGATCACACTCAGCCCATGGGAAGAGCAAGTGGTAGGACTCATTATACTCGTAAGTTGCCAATAAAGAGATGAGATGCTTGTGAGTGTCATTACTAAGTCTCCTCAGTATCGCGACCTCTCGTTTAAACATATGCTGAGTGTCGATTTTGCTCTGCGCTTGGAGCTTTTTGACCGCGAAATACTTCTAGAAGATAGCAACAGATCAGAAACGGTCGTGAAGTGCGAACTGCAATCGATGGCGGAGAGCAGGAGGGGAAACAGGAACGCGGGCCATTTGTGCACAAGCGCCTCCAACATATCGAAGCAACTTACTCCGCAAGATTTGAAATCATGGTGACTGGGATGAATTGAGACCTTTCTAACACGGCCAAAGCCACCGCTTCTTTCCTCCTTACTAACAGAGGTAAAGGGGAGAATGTCGTCCGTCAAAAACTTCAAATGATTTACCACCTTCTTCTCCCCTGTTTTGAAAATGCGAGCGACAACTCTCCATTGATAGTTCACAAAGAATGTCTTTGCTGACTCGCTCCACATGTCAAAACATCTCAGGGGACCGTCTCTTCCGCCTTCTCGGCTACTATAAAGGTGGCAAGGGCCTTTGTTCCCTCGAGGGGATTTCATTAACAGAGGTAAGTCGTCATCGCAGACTTCCTCGTCGATGAAACTCTTGATTCGAGCCGGACGATCGATGAGAATGAGTATTGCCAAAACTTTGAGGTAGGACTTTTTGGGGGCACCGTTATTGCAACCTCTGGAGAAGTTTCCTTTGGCTTTGTCGAGAATTGATCGAGATATTTGATTGTCGCCATATATTTTTCTTGCTTGCTCCCTTTGGGCTTTCTGTCTTTTGGCCCTTCCTTTTGGGAAGTTGAAGCTGAGATGTCCCAGCTCCTCCGGGTACTGTTTGAAAAGCATGTGATGCTTTCCGAGCTCTCTTTCAACTGAGTCTAAACTCAATATCTTGAGTAGCACACCAAAAGGGAGAAAGCCGTACGAGCGAGGATCAGCGCAATTACGCTTTATCTCCTCGTCGAGCCTTTGCTGTAGCCTAGAACAACGACGATCAGGTTCGGCCCCATCTCGTAAGGAGTTTTGTCGTGTGAGTCGTTTTCGGTCGTGTTTCTTCGAGACTCTCCTGCCTCGCTGGTCTCTAGAAAAGAAAAAAGGGCTCGACAACTCGCTCACAGGCGATGCTACTATGGGCGATGACGGTTGTGGTTCATAGACTGGCTGTTGAGGGTTTTCCTGTGCCCATAGTCAATTGTAAGCTTTGTGGAAAATGGAATGCTGGAAGTTCGTCCACATACGTAGGCTCGAATTGCATCTTCATTTGTCTCCTGGCCAACAAGAGTCAACGCAACAGAGTCGTTTCTCGTGTGTACGGATGTGGCTGTCGGGGTACTGCCACGATAGTGGCTTAGGCGCTTCTGCAGTAATCCTGACCCTGAAAATCGCCTGGTCGCTTGGTGAATCTTCTGAAAAAAGCTTATGTTCGTGTCTTGTGGAGAGCAGGCCGTCTGGTCTGAAACTGAGCTGGTTTTCGACCTGTCCGTGCGACCAACTTCGTTATTCTCCAAGCTTGGGAAATGGGTTCGGGCTGTGGATTGCGAGATCTCGCTCTGCTGAGACTGCATGATGAGTGACTCTTCCGATGTTTGGCATTGCTCTGCGAGCTCGCCAATCATTCCGTTGTGGGAATCAATTACACAGGCCCATGAGACAAGAGTAGTCGATGTTGTGCCCGGTCAGTGAGATACAGCCAAAAAAAAATGGAAACACCACGCGTTTATCAGGCGCGGCATTTTTGTACTCGTTGACCAATATCAGGCTTCAGATTCAGCATCGGTCAGATAAGATGGTCATTGTGCGATCCACAGTTCCTGTAATGGCACCCTCTCCGAAGACGATGGGGAAGCGAGCGACACAGTGGCCCGCCAAGACCAGGCTCTGGGATGTTTTTCCCCCTCCCAGCCTGAATGTAGCATTGCTGACATGCAGCGCCAAGCCATTAGTTGGTTTTTCCACTTCCAACACTGAGCTGCACAGGGCAATCAGTTATCCAATGAGAGCCTCGCTGGGTGTTGGGCGCATTGGCAGGGAATCAGGTTCGATGAAGAAATGCAGCTGCTCTCGTTCTCCTGTATGCCCAAAAAGCCTGAAGGTCGAGAGCCTGAGGCGATGTTTCAATAATGCATCAACAATTGGCTGACTGGCGCTAAACACTGAGAACGTACAAAATAATAACACTCGATTCCCCCTCTCTTCTTGGACTTTTCAAATTACTTCGCATCTGAAGCCCAGGGGCGTCAACACTTCTTCTTATTATACCAACTCTTCACTACTCATGACGTTTTCATTCCTACGAGGACTGCGGAAACGCACCAAGTCGTTACCCTCTGTCCCTCCATCGCCACCATCGAGACAGCAGAGCATTGAAATCGGGAACATCGACCCGATGAAATTGGAAAAGAAGTTGAGAGACCTGTGCGGTTCTCGCCCTTTCGAGATCAACGTTCGTCAATGTTCGCGTTGCGTCAAGGTTAACGTACTAACCATGCAACTCCTCACAGTTGACACATGACACCTACAACATCGAGGGGATCGACACGCCTCTTTCTGAAGTGAGCATGAATACCTGACCTCTCCACCATATAAAGCTCTGACGCAGGCTGACCACCTGCCCTCAGGCTGATATAGAAGACTGCACTGCGTAGTCGTACGATATCACAAGGGCGAACGGGTTTCCCCTCCATTCTTTCAATACAACAGAGATTCTCAGTAGGGTTTGCAAAGCGAAGCACGGAATTGTGCGACTCATGGGGCAAGCATTTGATTATGCGTGTCGCCCATGTAGGAAGCTTGGCCCGTTGGAGGTAATATCAGGCGCTTATGTTCTATCAGACCCTGCAGGTCATCCACCAATCACAGATCCATGATACACGTGCGGCTGGAGGTCGCTGGGGAAAAGTGGCTTATGACCGACGCGATAGGGAAGTTGATAGTCAATGTCTTAAATCATGGACCGCAGCCTGCTTCTTGTTGCAGGAAAGTGCCACCTTGGTGCAGCCACGCACTTCCGCTGATTCAATGATTTTGAGCCTGAACATGGACAGGAAGTGGGGTCGTAGACGGCGAACCAAGATTAATTTCGCGAGCGCTTGGTGTCCGCTTCACGCGATCCATCTCCAAGATCAGGCTGTCCGTTTTCGCAGTTGGCTTTCTTTTTTGCAGGCTGATACCCACCCACTGGGGGTTGAACAAAAGGAAGCCCCAAAAAACCACACGGCGTCTCGTTTTTTCCCCTGATATTCTCCTTGTCTCGAGTTCTTTGGTCAATCGCTAAATTGAGAGCAAAATTCATTCAGATGACTGCCGGCAACCTTCCAGACGACATCGCGAAGCATTATGGCACAAGCGTATTCGAAAACAATGCCACCACGTTCCTGCCAGAGGGGACCGTTGACAACCTCGTGACAGTCAACAATGTTATGAAAGCTTTTGGATGGAAAAACAAACATTTGAGGGCTTCCCAGGAGTCTCGAGACATGCTGAGCTTCATCCTTGAGAATGCGGGGAAGGTCTTCATCATAACATCTCTTGTTGGACTCACCGGAATGGAACTGCTTCGAGCAATGAAGGAACTCAAGAAGGCAAAAATTTCCGATCAATGTTTGCCTGTCACCCAGACACTTTAGGAAGAGAGGGGGATCACTCGACAGCCAGTCGTCAGGCCAAGCGAAGTGACTGTCAGACCTGTTCGCCATTCTGATGGAAGGCAAAGACAATGGAATAATACGTTTGATTTCCTCAACGTAGAAGACGACTCCTCCGAGGATGACGAACCAGGAACCAGTAAGCCAGATGATGTGTGGAACAGCGCCAGGGTCAACAACTTTTGTTACATCCAATGGAAGCTCCTAGCTCCCGTGTTTTCGATCAGCAAGTTCAACCATGACATGCCGCGATCGGCCATTCTTCCCTTTACCAAGAAACACCTGGAATTCGACAGTGGCTCTTTCGGGACAGTCACAAAGTACGAGTTGCATGAATCTCATCTAATAGATGACAACAACCAAGTGAGCACGCAAAAGTCACCGTTTACATGATGTTTACAGATTATGATTGGCTAATAATAAACGAAAAAAGGACTTCCGTTGCCCTCAATATATTGCAGTCAAGGAAATCAAGGCGAATACGCAGAAAGAGCAATCGAAAATCGTTAGCAACTGGGAAAAGGAAGCAAGTGTGCTTCAGAAGATGAATCAGCTCAACCAGCCAAACATTGTCCGATTCCTCACGGCATTTCGTTGTGGCGAACAGGGGGGAGAGAAACACTACCTCATGCTGGAATGGGCAGATGGAGGCAATCTGCGAAACCTTTGGGAAACCTTCCAGCGTCCAATTCTCACCCCAAGCTTGATACAGGACACGGTGCAGCAACTGCTAGGTCTTGCCAATGCACTCAGCAAGGCTCACTATCCAGAGACGGGCCCAAATTTTCGGCATGGCGATTTGAAACCTGAAAATATCCTCTGGTTCAAGAGCGAGTCCGGGACTAAGATTGGCACCCTTAAAATTGGCGATTGGGGTCTCGCCAAGCAGCACTTGATCGTCACTGAGTTACGGAGCAATCAGACTACAACCCAATACGGGACGCGCAGGTACGAGCCTCCTGAAGAGGCGCCTGGAGAGGGATACAATCTTCTCATTCCAGACCAGGCTGGAAAGAAACGGTCAAGGCTATACGACATTTGGGCACTGGGGTGCATCAGCTTGGAGTTTCTCATATGGCTCATGTATGGACGTGATGGACTCAGACAATTCAACAAAAGTCTCAGTACCAATAACGCCGACGTTCCACACTTCTATCAAGTCAAGCAAAATCAACACGGGAGAAGCAAAGCCCAAGTACACGACGTTGTCGAGAAGTGGATGAGCCATATGGCCCGGGACAAGATTTGCCAGCCCGGAACTACCGCTCTAGGAAATCTACTTGAGCTCATCAGAGATCGTCTGCTCGTGGTGAAGCTACCAGAGCGATTAGCCACATCACCAGATATTTCAAAGGCTGCTGGTACTCTCAAAAGCCGCCTTGACACCATTCCAACTAGGCCTCCCACTTTCAAAGAGGCTGAACAACTTCCCGATACAGGCAATATTCCTGATATCGCAATTATCGAGCCGGAAACAAGTGAGCCACCCACATCGCCGCGTATCGACACAGGTTTTCACAAACAGGTGAGTACTTCGACTGGAAAGGTTTGGGAGCGCGCTCGCGCAACAGAAGTCCAGGATCAGATGCAGATAATAGCAGGCGAAGATGAGGTTGATAGCTACTGGTTCACAGATCAGCCAAGTCCTCCTCATGGCCCCGGATCTACCGAGGGGGTCCAAGAGACTACATCCGCAATTAACCGGAATGGTGGCAAGACGAATAGTAAAGCAATGCTTGCAGAAATGCAACGACTTTCACTTCATCCAAAAAGCCAGGGTCTATCTGCGCAACCAACCCAATTGGTAAGTGAATTCTTTCTACGTCTTCCAAGGTAGCATTCGCTGATTGTGGGATTGTCAAGATGGTATGTGTTCCAGGCGGCCTAAACTCATTTGTACCTGTTCCGGTGTGCGGTACTAATCCCATGGTGTTTGCTTGAAACCTACAGGATGTAAGTTGCCTCCTCTGTTGACCCTGTTGGTTTTCTATCGGAGATTGGCCTCTGATTACGGTACAGTATGTGAGTCTGAACTACGAAATTGCTCGGTTTACTGAACTAATCACGCGTCTCGGTCTTGTTTGAAAAGGGAGTGAGTAATTTGACTACGATCACAGGTTCTTTTGAAACATCTGAAAAGCTAATGAAGTATCTTATAGAATGTGGGTGCACACTAAATAGACTTCCCTTTACGCATGCTTGTTAGAATACCTTGTCTAGAACGTAAGCTAAGAAGCGACGTAATTGCGTTGATTGAGCAAGCCTCTAACTTCAACAGAAAGTGAGTCACCAAGATTGTTGGTATACTTGTCGAGGTTAATCTAAAATCAATCGTTAGCTTGGCACCGGCTGGGAATTCCTGATCGACAATGACATTGCCAGGGGCATTATGTCTTCAATCCGAGACAAGTCTCTGCCACTGCCACTCAGCCGCCCTTCTTCCATTTTGTGTGCTTTATGCACAGGCCTCAGCAAAGACATTTGGGATCCCGCTTTCAGCATCACCTACACTGTTAAGCATTTAAACTCGAATTTCGCATCGAAATCATGCGATTTGTGTGGCCTGTTTTGGCGCGTATATGAGAAGCATGGCATGACGAAACTCTCCACCGTCATGTTCGAGAGAAGTGGATCAGTCATGAGAATGAACAACGAAGGTTCTCACGTTCTTTCTATCTATCAAAGCCCAGGTACGTCGAGCTTGTTGAACAAAGTTTCTGCATGCCTTCTTAGGCACGTTGTGGTTGACCTTTCCCATTCCACAACTAGATCTCAAAACGCGAATCAGTCAGGACATTCAGGTTGGCTTTTCTCAACTTCCAGACCCGAATAGCGAGGCGCATTTCGAGATCATGAGACAATGGCTAGCTTATTGCGATCGCGATCACTACAACACCACTTGCCGCGTTGACGTTCCAGTCTCCACATCGCCCAGTTTGAGGGCATCCAAAACTCTTGGGAGAATGCCTACGCGAGTGATTGCCGTAGGGAAGGCGGGAGATGACTCCGTTTTCCTGCGAGAGACTAAGTCAACTGACCGCGGCGAGTGGCTGGCACTTTCTCATCAATGGGGAACCGGTACTCAATTTTGCACCACGATAAGCAGTCGCAGTGAACACTTGAACGGCATCAAGCTCAGAGACTTACCAGCGACATTTAGAGACGCGGTCACAGTGACCCGCGCTCTTGGATGTGAGTACCTCTGGATCGACTCAATCTGCATTATACAGGGGCCTGGTGGCGATTTCAATCAAGAGGCGAAACGCATGGAGCAGGTGTACAGCGGTGCATATTGCGTGCTGGCCTCTAGTCGCCTGCCTGGGCATGACGCCGGCTTTTTACAGCCTCGCAAGACAAGAGACGCCGTTGTTCTTCAGTCATCGGAGAGCATAAGCCCCTTCTACATTTGCGAGGCGATTGACGACTTCAAGCGTCATGTTTTGGACGGCACCCTGAATTCAAGAGGCTGGGTCCTCCAAGAACATGCTCTTGCTCGCCGTACCATATACTTCACCGATCATCAGACGTACTTCGAGTGCGGAGACGGCGTGCGATGTGAGACGATGACTAAAACGAGAAAGTACGTTCACGCACTCTGAGGTAGTCAAGGACAACATGCACCGAACAAACGCTAATATTGAGTAGTGAGCTTGCCACCTTCTTGGGGGATCCCAACTTTCCTCGAGTCATGATGGAGTCTCAAAAGGGTGAGAGAATCATCATGTACCAAGATCTGTACAAGAGCTACTCTCGTCTTGGACTTTCTCAAGCGTTCGACCGTCCTATGGCCATCGATGGCCTTCAGGAACGAATCCTAGGGGCTCTTGGTGCTGATGGCGGGTTTGGGGTACTTGATGAGGAGAGGAAAAGTTCTGACAGCCGCGGGCTCCTCCGACGAAGCCTGCTATGGCGCCGCGGTGACGATGTTTCGTCCATGACCCGCATCCGATTTCCAAAGAACAACGCCATCGCTGTGGTGCCTTCGTGGTCATGGATGGCGCACGACGGAGGTATCGACTACATCAGTCCGGTCTTCGGTGGGATTGATTGGGAAGAGATACAATCACCTTGGTCTCCGCGAAGTGGCAGTGCAAGAGGGGCACTGCACACCGATGTTCAAGGTGGGAATATCGCTCTGGTGGCTGAGGCTCGAGATTACACCACACCTCTCATTCCAGATGGGCAGGGCGAGATTGTGCTTGACAATCCAGGAGGCTCACAAAAGGCGCCTACGAAGTGCGTGGTGTTGGGCACCCAGAGGGGCAGGGCGTCCATCAAGGAAAAGATGCATTATTTGCTGGTCGTTGCAGCAACTTCTGCTCGAGATGGAGATGGAAATCAGCTGTATGAACGGGTTGGGGCCGGGCATCTGCCAGGGAAATGCATTGGGCCTAGAGGCGAGAAAATCAGGATTCACTAACTGCTTCCACCATTAGATTAGAAGCAGGTGGCGATTGGCTCATTCAACATTATGCCAAAAGAAGAGCAAAAGTGTACCTTTTTACTTTGATCACAAAATAGTCACTCATTAACACATTCCACCGCAGAGCAAATGTCTTGAGGATTCGAAAGGTATGTTGATGAGTCGGTCGAATGTCTTAACAAAACTGAACTCTTTACCAGTCTGTCGCTACAATTCATGCTGTAAAATACATGTCTAGATGTCTATCCCCGTCTCACGCTGCTAACAAAGAAAATCAAACTGCAATGAGAGAGGCTATTGAAGAACACACACTTGTTCTGCTGGAATTACTCAAGGAAAGGTATCTCCTAAGCTGGAGATGACGCTCTCACGCCAGTAGAAGAAGCCAGAGAAGGCGGCGCCGGGGCCAAGCAACACATTGCTAGCAAGGTTGGCCAGACCCGCAACGAGGGTTTGCTTGTTGGTCAAGTATCCCTGCGTCCTCAAGTCCCAAGTCAGGTACGATGACAAGGTCGCAGAGGTCAGACTAAACAAGGCGCTGCTTCCAGTGAGGAAACCCGCAGTTCCCAATGTGGAAGGGTTCTCGAAGTTGGTGTAGATGGCACCGACGATGTGGGCCACGGCGCAAACTCCAGCGGTGAAGGCATAGGCGGACTTCAGCGGCGCAACGTCCTTCTTCTGGTACATGTCGAGGAACTCCTCCGACTCTTCCTCCTTGATCTCTACGTCGGGCTTAGGCGGGTTGATGAGGTTCTTAACGGTCTTGATCGCGGTGGGGATCAGCTTCAGCAAGGCCGCGCTAACGAGAGGGGCAGCCGTGGCGACGACGTCGGAGGCTTGACGAAGTTGGGGGTTCTGGATAGGCAGGGAGGCGAGCACCATGGGGATGCCGTAGCCAGTGACGACGGCAGGTAGGACGGACTTGGCGACGTTGGTGGGAACGTGACGACCGGGGATGTTGTTCGCGCCCAGCAGGAGTGTTGCCAAGCTGAACGCAGGCATGACGGCCTTGGGGCCGAGGATGGTGTACGCGGCAGCGGCGGTTGCGGGCCTACGATCGTTGTTAGTGATCTAGTTGCTGTTGGGTGGTGAGAAGGATACACACCAAGACAGAACGGCAATCTTGTTACCGACACGGCTGCCCTCTACGAACCACATTGTAAGAGCAGAGAGAAGGTTGGCTCGGAGCTGGATAGTCTGCGCCGTGTTCTCAGCAACAGGTGCTGCGAAGGAAGTAACTAGGCTAGAATTGCTTGCTGCACCATTCAGAAGAGCTGGCAGTGTCTGGAATGACCGGATAACGTTCGCGAAGTGAGCCGGCGACGCTGCTTGGTACAACAAGGCGCCCAGGACTCCCGCAGACAGAACAAAAGGCGCCCACGTCGCCTTGCTATCGATAGGTCTGGACGGGAGCTCGTCATTGTAAGGGATGAGACGGGGTCTCTTGGGGAGAGGAAGTCTCTCAATATGATGGCTGGCCGCGGCGATCGGGGTGATGGTCTTGAGGAAGCTCTCCTCGCCGAGGATGGGCATGAGTACGTTGACGACGATGGTGGAAAGGGGCGATCTGCCAGTCAGGATCATCTGGAGGTTGTGAGCGCTGGCAACAAGAGCCTTTGCTCTCGCATGACGCTTCTCGTGTACGTAGGCGAAGGCGTTGCTGATGTCCTCCTCTGTTGGGTTCTTGGGGTTCTTCTCGAGCATGTCTGTTAGGGCGTTGATAAGGAGGGCTGCGGCTTCGATGGCGCCGTTGCCGCCTTGACCGGAGATGGGGTCGATCTTGTACTCGTTAGTCTAGGTCTTGAATGTTACGAGAATTTGAATGCTGCTCACCTTGTGGCTTGCATCGCCGATGGTGATGATCCTCTTGTAGTGCCACTTCTCGAACACGTACTCCTCGAGAGGTACCAGGGTCGACATGATGCGGTTCTTGTAGATCGCACCGAAGGTCAAGTCATCGTAGACCTTGTCGTCCTTGTGTTCACTCGCCAACTTCTCCTTGTCATCCTCTGAGTACCTAGGAATATCCTTTCCGTAAATGGTCTTGCCGGTGCCCTTAAACAAGAACCAATACGTCCTGTTGCCGGGTGCGTGCACAATCAGATAGCTTCGACCACCTTGGTGCACCATCTGTTGTGTGTATGGCGGTAGATCTGTGGGGCGTTTGGAGATACCAAAGATGCACTTTGTGTCGACGGGAACTCCTTTAGGCTCGTTAGCAAATAGAATTCCAAATCCTGTAGGACTCAAGGGGACGTACTGGATTGTTCGTCTTCGGGGAAGTATCCCGGTGTCTCTTCCTTTCCAATGCGCCACATCTCTTCTCTGACAGCGCTGTGGATGCCATCTGCGCCAACTATGATGTCTCCCTCGTAGACGGATCCGTCGTCGGTGTGAACCTGAACTCCACCCTTGACGAGGTCAACTCGAGAAACCCTCTTCTTCGTGAGGACCTTCTCCTTGTGCCTCAAGTTATCGTAGAGGACCTGGAGGAGGATCTGCCTATCAATGAAAATCGAGGGGTATCCGAGTCTGAAATGTTGTTAGTGTCGACTATGATTTGTGCTTTGTTGTCAAATCAAACGTACCGGTTTTCTAGGTGGTGGGTTGAGGCACGCGAATTTTCTGACTTCACCCTGCCATCAGATCCGCGAATGCTAGCCTTGAGGTAAAAGTCTCCAGCAATGTCGCGGATAGGTTCATAACAGCCAAACTGGTCTAGGATGCGGAAGCCGTTGGACAACAATCCGATACTGGCACCGACTTGGGGAGCGATCTGAGGGTAAGCTTCGAGGAGGACGTAGTCAATGTTGAACTTTTCCAGCATATTCGCCAGAGACAGTCCAGAGACACTGCCTCCAGCAATGATGACTTTGAAGCCCATGTTGAAATTCTTGAGGTGATAATCGCTATGCAAAATAAGATGAAAATAAAATGGTACAATATCAAGTGGTTATTCGATTCCTAGAATACTGGTTTCTACCAACTCGAAAGCCGACAACTTCAGACGACCTTCTCTTTTAATACAATCCCATCTCAACAGCGGCAGATCCCCTATGTCTAGACTCGGTTGGCGTGGGTTGTCCGTCCGTACGGTGGAATCGGGTCGTAAATGACACCCGAGCCGAAAGCTGCTCCCATGCACGGCAGGCGTCAGCACATGAGACGGTGCGGCATCCACCTCCGTCAAACAAAACAGACAAACAAATCAAATCCTACTGGAGAGTTGCCGTGTTCGTCGGGAGTTGCTCCAGCTGAGCCCGGTGTCAGGGGCTCGGTACGTAGTATGAGGATTCCCATCCTGGAAATCGGACCCGAGGTTGTGTCCACAGAAAATCCCGAAGCTAGGCTGCGCCGTGGCCCCTTATTCGACGGTGTCTTTGGTGTGTGGCTTGGGTCTGGCACGGCGGGCTGACCTGCCGATCGCCGACCGTTCCCTTGGATTTTGACCTGCCAGAGCATGCCGATCACGGATTTAAATGTGGCTTTTGTTCGTCCGGTCGGTTGGTGTTCCCCGCGTATTCAGAGGGAACCGCTGTAGACTTTTGCATGATTCATTATCTGATGGCGGTTTCGATATGCCGTTCATGATATCCAAAGGGCCGCATCTCCGCTGACTCATCTAATTTGACTGCGTGCTTGGGTGACTATCGCCGCGTTCTGCTTCGAATTCGGGAACTGTCCTCTCCGGCAAATGCTGCCCACCGAGCTATTGCGTTCATCAACGGAGTCTATACTCAGCAAGATTGCTAGACGCGTCAGCGATACATATTTACTCCCGACATCTCGGGTGCCATATTCTCCCGAATAGATGATGAACCTAGATGTAAGAAAACTCCACGGTGGCTTTTGTTGTGGGTGGTGACATGTTGGCAGGCTGACGTGGACACCGGTCAGATGTGCCGTTCGTACCCAATGGCTCAGCAAAATGTCATCAAAAACGATCAAGAGACAGAATTTACTGCGTCATTCCACAATGTCAAGCAACATGTTGCCAGTTTGGGCTGCTTGTGCCGTATGTTGACTGCAGCTGAAAGTGCCATTTGGACCCGCACCGTAAACCCCACCGCCTCTGAGCGCACCTTCGAGTTCTCACACCTCGGTGAACCAAGGTGAGGCCAAATACTCGGCCCGGAAAAACCAAAGCGCCAGCTATCCCCCAGACCGCGGGCCTCACATTTTATCCTTCCACCACCAAACACCCGCGCGATCGCGACAAGCTGCCTAGCCGAATCTCCCCATCCACCAACCCCCCACAACAGCTTCACCCCCTCTCCCGACCGCAACGATGACTTCCACAATCGGCATTCCCATCAAGCTCCTCAATGAGGCTCAGGTATATCTTCTCCCAACCCCACACAGAAAGAGGGAACAGCATAGCTAACCCAGCGCGCGAAACAGGGCCACATCGTCACCCTCGAGATCACCTCGGGCCAAACCTACCGCGGCAAGCTTCTCGAAGGCATGTTTCTTCCCTCCTCCATCCTCCCATTCTTTATGAGCAGAACCCAATTGCTAACACCCCAATCTCAATCCAGCCGAGGACAACATGAACGTCCAGCTCAAGGACATCACCGTCACCGCCCGCGACGGCCGCGTCTCCCACCTCGACCAGGTCTACATCCGCGGCTCCCACGTCCGCTTCTTCATCGTCCCCGACATGCTCCGCAACGCACCCATGTTCCGCTCCCGCAACGTCCGCGGCCGCGGTGTCGGTATGGCTCGTGGTCGTGCGACCGTCAGCAGGGCCCGCGCCAGCGGTCGTGGAGGCAGGTAAAACAGGAGGAAGCGACTGGTTTTTTACGGGGATATTCCGGTGGCCAAGTTTTCTCGCAGAGCTGCGGCGTGTTGGCCAAGCCGCGGTCTGGCGCTACTTTTTTTTTTCGCATGAGCATCAACACACGCGTACCGAAGAAACTCTCGATTCGAGCAGAGTCTGAGCCAAGGAAAAGCGGATGGCAACTCTGCCACACCAATAGATGGAAGAGAAGAGAAGAAAAGTGCATGGCGTTTTACGGTTCTGGGTTTTCAAAGTAGGGGCCGCAAGAAACATATTATCTAGGGGATGACGTCAGGCGAGGTAACGAACGATACCATTCAACTACAAAACGGACCACTCTTATCACAGGCTTCCTTCAAGAGCGATATGGTTGTTTGCTAGGGTAGGCCTCACTCTCTGAGCCGTTCATACACTCAAGCTACAATCCGCTGACAGACCAGCTAAGATGAGAGAGACAATACCGGAATATGATTGCCAAATAAGAGATGCCCCTCGCGCGATAAGCACTGGCCGAAGTGCCCTTGCTGGATTTATCCTACTGTTCCTCCTCTTACCGAGTGAGCTATGAATCTTCCATAACAATACTGACCAGTTGTGCTGGTTTGGCTATGAAGCTTTTGCATCAGCCAGAGGTGCCACTCTTGCCAACACTCTAGAAGCGACTTGATGCCCTGCGTGTGGACGTATAATCGTAACATGAATTTCTGAAGAGCTTTTGTCGTCTTTTGTCTATGGTGACTTTTGTGTTTTATACATTATACAGATGATGGTACAACGTGATTGCAAAACCGAGAGACCCCCGCTCCTTATTCAAGACGCTTCAGTGCGTCCTCGGCCTTCTCCACCAGCTCCTTGGCCTTGCGCAGCTCCTCTTCGCCCTCGATCGGCGTGTCCCTCGGCGTGTCCAGCGATTCCACAACGCTCTGCTCGACCGCCCTGACTGCCTTGCGGCCCTCCTCGCGCACCTCGCCTTCCCAGTACGTCCGCGCCGTCTCCCACTTCTTCTGCAGGTTGCGCAGGCTCCACATGATGCCGAGCGCCGCCACGGCGCCCGCCTCGTAGATCGACCCCGCGTACTGCGACACGTAGAGCAGGCCGGCGAGGGCGCCCGTCAGCGCAGAGGTGCTCGACGCCTGCAGCACGAGCTTCTGCGCGAGTGCCTGCAGCGCGGGAACGGTCTCCTCGTGGAGATAGCGGCGGGTGAAAGAGATGTGCGTGGGCCACTTTGGCGTGCGGCTCGTGATCTTCGTGATTGTCTTGGTCTTCTCCGGCTGCGGCTGCAGCTCGGATGTGGGTTGGGTGTATGTGGGCGCCTCGAGGGCGGGCACGACGCCGGACTCGGCGATACGGCCGGCGAGGAAGACGAGCTCGCGCTCGGCGCCAGGGAGGAAGCGCTGGTTGAGCATGTCGGAGGTGAGGACGCCGACGTCGTCTACCCGCCAGAAGAGCTTCCACCAACCCAATTTGCGCCATCTCGTGCCCGCGAACGCGAGATCGAGCTGCTGCTGCAGCTCCTCGTGGGCGAACTGTGACCACTCTGCGAGCCGCTCGTTCATGACTGCCAGTTTGGGCGACGCAACCTCCGCCGATAGCCGTCCAGACGTCAGACGCGCCTGCTCGGCCTCGATCTCCGCGAGAGTGTTGCGCAGCAGAGAGGCGATGTGCGTCTTCACGACCGGCTTCGTGGCCCCTCCCGCGTTGTTCTCTACCCCAGCCTTGAGCCACTCGACGATAGCGGGCACATTGCTCTTATACCACGCCCGCTCGTATTCCATCGCATTCCCAATATTCTCCCGGATACGACCGAGACCCTTGCTGCCAACACTTACGTCAATCGGCTGGAATGCAAGCTGCTCGCCCTCCTCGACCGGGTACTTGGGCAAATTGACCGCCGCAAGCACAGAGTCACGGTACTCCTCCAGCGGCAACGCCGCCACCGCTGCAGCGCCCATGATCCCCTCCGACACGACAATAGCCTTGTGCACCGGCGTAGTCACAGGGGTATACCGCCCGGAGCTCGACTGGATATCAACAGTCGGGACCAAAACAGCCTGCTCCACATCCATAACCGCCGCCGCCTGCCCAGTCGCAGTCGCCCCGGCCGCAGAAAGGGGATTCACCTCCATCAGCAGCAACTCGATCCCACAACCGTTCAACGCAGGCGACGACACATCCAGCTCGTGCAGCAGATTCGTCTTGGATATCGTCAACGTAGTGCCCTTCCCCTCGTCGCCCTTGCTCTCTGCGACCCGCACAACAAGCGGCTGCGCCGTGTCGTGGCCCTTCACGGCCCTCTCCCACTCCGCCTCGTCGCCCAACGGGTCCGCGAGCAGCACCCTCAAGAGCTCCCTCGCCGTCTTCCCCGGCTCGCCAGCGTCGTCCGCCAGGGCGAGGATCGCGACGCGCACGTTCTCATGCCCGGGTTCCTGGCGCAGGCCCTGCAGGGCGAGTTGCAGACGGGACAGGTTGACGTGGTTGACGGCGTGCTTCTGCAGCTCGAGCAGGGCGTCGATCAGCTCCGACCGCGCATTTTGAGCGGCGGCGCTGCTGGTGCTGCTTGCTGAGGAGTGGATCGCGTGCGTGGAGGATTGAAAGTACCGGCGCTGCTTCGAGGGTCCTCGCCGAGTAGTAGCCGTGGTAGTGCGTCGTGAAGGCGTCGGAGGAGCTGTGGAGAGCGAGCAGAACAGGCATACTGCGGGCGCCGAGGAGGGTTGCTGCTTGCCTGCGGCGAGGGAAGCCGCTCGGCCGGCGATTGGCCTCAGTGACACTCGTGGTGGCATTTTGTGGGAGGCATAGGGCAAAGATGTGTAATGTGTCTTTACCCTTGCCTTTGTGTGGTGCAACTTTTCCCGCAGAAAAGAGGTTGCGATGTTGGGTAGGCTGCCGGGGTAAACGGGTGAGGTCGGCCGAGGGCAAAAAAAGGTGCACCTCAGTCGGGTTTGTGGTGGACAGAGCTCCAAGCTCCGATTTGCACGCACATCACCGGGGCAAAACCTCGGGGAATTACGTGCCTACTGCAGTTCCGTCTGCTGCTAGCACCGAACCACGGGGAGGGCCCACCCCCGCCAACCTCCCAGGTGCCGACGCACCGACAATCGCTCACTCCATGACAACAGCACCCATCCCGTCCGTCCACGGTTGTGTGTAAGTCGAACGGTGTCTTCAAACCCAAAAAGAAAAAAAAGAGGCCCGGCACCATCTTCACACACACACACTCCCTCCACACGACCTGACACCTCCCGCAACGGCTCTGTCTCCCCCTTCATTCCTCGCTGCGACACCACACCGCCGTACCCCTCCCCCTCTCTCCGCCCCGGCTCATCCGCGGACACAATGGCCCAATCAACCGCCCACCGCCGCCTCCTCCAGGAATACCGCGCCCTGACGAACAACCCGCCGGAGGGCATCACCGCCGGCCCCGTCTCCGAAGATGACCTTCTCCAGTGGGAGGCCCTGATCCAGGGCCCCGAGGGCACCCCCTTCGAGGGCGGCGTCTTTCCCGCCGAGCTCAAGTTCCCCAAGGACTACCCCCTCGCCCCGCCGACGATGAAGTTCCTAGTCGACATGTGGCACCCCAACAGTGAGTCGCATCATTCCCTTTTCCCTGAAATGGTATCGTTCCAACGAGTAGACGAATAGAAGCTAACCTCTCATGCACCAAAAGTCTACCCCAGCGGCCTCGTCTGCATCTCCATCCTCCACCCACCCGGCGACGACCCGAACCACTACGAGCACGCCTCCGAGCGCTGGTCCCCCATCCAGTCCGTCGAGAAGATCCTCATCTCCGTCATGAGCATGCTCGCCGAGCCCAACGACGAGAGCCCTGCCAACGTCGAGGCCGCCAAGATGTGGCGCGAGCGCCGCGGCGAGTACGAGCAGAAGGTCCGCGACGGCGTCAGGCGCTCGCTGGGTTTGTAAAAGCCGGGGTGCTCTGTGTCTAAGGTTGGAGGCCACATAAGACTACGAGTCAGTTTGCGGAGGGTGGAAGCTGACTTGGCCAAGAGAGAGAGAGGAAGGGGTGGTGTTTAATTCAGTTGCTGAGGGCGTAGACATTGGTAGAGAGAACTACTACTTTGCATAGCACGGCGTTTGGGGAAATCGAATAGTTCGCTGTTTTCACTTCTAAACTCATGCTTGAATTACGGCAGGGAGAGGAAGTCCATGCGCTCCTCTGCCGCGGGGAGATATTGCGCTAAAGATGACAGCTATGTGATGATGATGATGAAGATGCTACATGTCACAGCCCGTTCTCAGACTTGAACTTGTCCCAACTCTCGTTCAGGGTCGCAAATACCGTCGCGGCGATAAGTCTGACCTCCGTGCTGGCGTCTTGTGGAAGCTGGACACACGCAATTAGCATATCAACCTCTCAACAAGCTAGGAATAAGATGCGACATACCTTGTCGGGATGGCACTTGGCAATGGCCTTCATATAGTTGATCTTGACCTTGTTCGCCATGACGAGCTCGTGCAATCCCACCTTCTTCCATCCGCTGCCCTCCCAAAGCACCTGGTCCAGGCTGCCGATGAGAGCACGTAGGTTATCCCTCTTGCCGTCCCTCCATGCAGCAATCTTCGCATCGACCTTCTCCGACAGCGCAAACTTCTCATCGTCCTCCGCCGCGGCCGCCTGGTTCTGCTTGCGCAACCGGTCAACCGCCTCAGAGCTCTTAGCTGGAGTGGCCGCCGGACGGGGCCGCGCAGCAGCAGCGGGCCTGGGCTTCGGCTTCGGCTTCGGCGCCAGGGCGTTCTGGCATCGTTGCCGGCCGGAGATGGCCGTGGCGCCGCCGACGCCGTTCTTGACGCAGGTCGACCATACGGCGTGGGCGTCGCCCCAGCGTTCCATCTGCTCGAGTGCCTCGGCCTTGCGGCTGAGCGCCTTGCCGTAGAGGTCGCGCATGTCGCGCTTCTCGTCGCCGCCGTTATCGCCCACGACGGAGACTTGTTCGCCCTGGCCGCCGCCGGGTCCGATGATCTTGAGCGCGGAGTCAGCGTCTTCGACGGCTTGTTTTGGCTCGCCCGTCTTGAGGGCCGTCAAGGCACGGTTGGTGAGGATGACAATGGCCAGCGGGTGGGATGCTGGTACTGCAGACAAGGACGACGAGTATGAGGAATGAGCGGCTGCGTAGTCGCCGCGCTTGAAGTGTGCCGTTCCATCGAGGCGGTGTTTCGTGGATTGTTGTATCGCTGCTGGGGTGATGGGGGGGATCTGGCGCGCAGGCCGGGGAGCTGGCTTTGGCGAAGGGGGCCGTCTGGGTGCCTGAGCCGGCTGCGAGGGTTGCGCAGGGCGCTGCTGCTGCTGTGGTCTCGGCTGCGACTGAACGGGCCTTGGCATAGGCGCTTGGGAGTTGAACAGTAGATCGGCCTCCTCTTGCTTTGGCGGTGCCTCTTCAGGTTGAGGAGTAGCCTTCTTCCTTCTATGAGGACTAACATACGACGCTGCGCTGTCATCTGCCATGGCCAGCTTGCTTGCGCGCGTTCTCGAATCGGGCACCGCCGGACCAGCCTGCTGCTGCCACTTCGGAACAGGAGTACCTCTGCCGCTCGAAGGCGCAGAGGCTGCGGGGGAGAAGTCTCGCGGGGAAGCAGTTCGGTGAGGCGGCTCCGGTCTCGGTGACTGCGATGACTGGCCAGCTTTCCTGGGTGGTCGGCCACCGGATTCCAACATCATAGCCTCGTCCGTAGCTTCAACACGTCTCTTTTCAGGAGCCTGCGTACGGTCTTGCTGGGCGGAGCGCATCCACTTGGGCTGGTTCGGGTCACCTCCCTCCTGGTTGAAGTCCGCGACAGCCTGCTGCATTTGTTTCTTGCCGGTCTTCCAGAGGGAGTTGGCAGTCTTGAACAAACTGCTTCCCACGGCAGCGGCAGTCTTGGAGAAGTCGGGTTCACCGCTGGCTGGCGACCGGGTGTCGGTTCTCCGCTGACCATCACGCCTTCCATCCTCCCGCCCTCTTCTCGACGCTGCTGCGGGGTCCTTGCCCTGGGCCTTGGCCTTGGCCTGCCGATGGGCATCGTCCAGAAGCCAGTTCGCCGCTGCCTGCACATTCAACCCCGCACCACTCTCCGTCAGACCCCGCCTCGCGTTCTCAGGGGTGAAGCCGTAGTCCACAAGCTGGGTGACAGCCTTGTCAAACTCGGCCATCTCGCCACGCGGGGCGGGCTGCTCGTCGTCGGAGCTGGAATCGGATTCCTCAATAGGCTTACCAGGTTCGGGCCGTTTGGGCTCAGGAGGCGGAGGCTGCTTGCGACGGACCTCCTCCACAGGCCGACCCAGATCGCCGAGAAAGTCGTCGTCGTCGGCCGCAGGAAGCGGAGCGGGCGAAGAAGCCTTGGGCTTCAACTGGCTCAACCCGAACGGATCATCGTCGTCTCCAAACCCACCATTGTTCGCAGGGGCAGCAGGCTTGTTCCATGCGCTTGGGTTGCTGAGATCCAGTGCAGGCGTTTGTGCCAGTGCGGGCGAGGGGCTCTTCTGAGGAGGGGGTGGGTAGTGACTTGCGTTGTCAACCTTCGTATCCGCATTGAACGCCGCAAATAGATCATCGTCGTCGCTGGCCTTCTTGCCGGTAGACGAGCCGGGGGACAGGATGCCCGGTGACGTAGTCCGTGACACGGAGCCCGAGCCGAGGGTGTCCAGAAATCCTCCTCCGAATTGCGCCTGCGCCTGCTTCCTTCGTTCCTCCTCCTTCTTTCTCTTCTCGGCCTCGAGTCGCTGCTGCTGCTCGCGCAAGCTTAGGTTCGCGGTCGACTTTGGCGGGCCGCCAGCTAAGTTCATCAAGTTACTGAAGCTGTCTGCGGCGGGCTTCGCGGTCGGGGGTTGAGCTGCAGCGCCGGAGCCTTGGGCGGACAATGGCGTGTTGCGACCGGAGGGGAACGGGGATGGCGTCGAGGCCGTCGTCTGTCGCATGGGCATGGAGCCAAAGTAGTTGGCGCCTGAGGGGTTCATCGGCGGCGCCTTGTTGTTGCCAGGCTTGCTGGCCGACGACGACGACCAGTCCAATCCCGAGAGATCATCCATCTTGACGTGCTGGGAGTGTTCGAGGTGCAATCGTTCATGTCATCAATTTCGTGAGGTCGTGAGGGCGTCAAAGAGGGCTCAATGCATCGTTTTCGGATTGTTTCTAGAATTCGAATGTCTCGCCCTTGTCCCCTGGATCGGGGCTGGCTGATTGCGGTGTCGTGTGGACGTAGGTGGCATGTGGCACTGTGGCTGAAGCTTGGTAGTCTGTGGCTTTGCTGAGGCTGGAGCTTCGGCCTGAGATGGCGCAACATTCTTCCGTCACCAATCTTTGCCTCGGCGTTACCACCATCGGTGTTAAAACTCGAGAGTGATCCATCGCTGCTGCCCCTCGCACGGCCCCTGAGATTTTACGGCTGGCGCCGAAAGTAAAAAAGGGGTAAACA
Source organism: Colletotrichum theobromicola (assembly GCA_014705045.1). NCBI lineage: Eukaryota > Fungi > Ascomycota > Sordariomycetes > Glomerellales > Glomerellaceae > Colletotrichum > Colletotrichum theobromicola. The sequence continues at coordinate 28,016 of JABGLZ010000136.1, forward strand.
ATTTCATCCGTGTGGGATCATCGCTGCTGTCACATCTCGATTCACAAATTGCCTCGCTCATCCCGAGCACCTTTCTGGAGAATCTTTCGCGGGGAACCCCTTCGCACTGAATCAAGTCGTCAGCCCCATCGCATGAAAGCATTATCCGCTCTCCGAACCACAGCCACTCCCAACATGGCGCACCGGGTCGTTTCTGTTTAGTAGTGTTTGTATTCCAGAAGGCGCAGTCGAGTTCGCCATGGAGATCACACAATGCATGTCTGAGCTACGATGATCCATCCCGTGGAGTGGTAGCTCCGGGCACTAGCCACTTCACGTCAGGCTGGCCTCCTGAGACTGGCGGCGGTCAGAAAGGGTGATGATGCAGCTCAATCACTTCGAAACCGCGGGCCTTCAGACTATTGCTGCGAAAAACTGCATTGGGGCACAACCGGCCCGTGGGCAATCTGGGCCTCTGGCATTTTGCAGAGGGATTGCTTCTCAACAAAGACCACTCCTGCCAGTCTCCTGAATGGGCCTTGCTGATGAAGATTATCCGTACCAAAAGTCATATCGAATGCCAAGGGCATCGCGCACATCTACTGGTGGGCACGACGACGAGCGGATGTTGCTTGCCGAGTGGGAGGCCGGCCGGTCTGTCATTCAAATGACGCGGGTCGGACTGGCTGTCAGACGAGGCGCGATGGAAGTGTTACGTGGTATGGCTTGACGAGCGATGTCGCACGCGGAATAAAGTCCGTTTCATCATTAACAACGGTCAGTCAATATCACACAGCACTTATCTGTCTTCGTGATAGCAAGCCAGCAGATGAGCACCAAGCAGGGCTGGGACTGCGCAATCACTCCAGTCTCGGATGTTGAGCGAATGTCTCTTTCATGCGCAACATAGTGTACGATACCAAAAGGAAGTCGACGTATGTGTTGGAGGGCTCAAGGGACTCTTCTTGGCTTTCGTCTGATACATGACAGCAAACAACTGTTTCGATGTAAGAGAAACAAGCACTTTTTCTAAGGTTAATAATTGACTCTCAGAGGCGACTGGTCCAAACGGAGCTGTTTGGCTGGCAGCGCAAACGGCGGGAATTCCTTGCAATAGGCCCTCTGGGAATGGGAGATGCATTGAACATCAATGGGACGACAAGCCCTGGCCGTTGTGATCGTTCTTGGGAGAGTTCGGATGATTGGCGCATTGCCCCCGCTAGCGAAGGGCTGAAACTCGTTTCGAATATCGAGGGCTGGGGTCATCCTTGAAGACGGGCGATCAGGGGAAAAGGCTGAGCGCGACGCTGACAAGCTGAACGCTGAATCGCGGGACGTTGCTAAAATTGCTGTGTCCACGTCAGTCTGGATATCCAAGAATGGCACCCCTGATAGTCCTGATAGTGATAATCCCGAACGCGACTCGCGGTTGATCAGCGGCGACGACATTACTGACGATGGAGAAGAGCTTCGCGAAGGACAAATGTCTGTCGCACCTGTAAGACACGCTCTTCGTATAAGCAACGGCATCAGACCATCGACGATTGGACGGGCTGGCTGGTATGGCGGTATGGAGATCTGCCGAGACTGCCGGCCGTTGAAATGGAAGGTGAAGAAGCAAAGGTGGCGCCGCGGGAGTCATCGAAGAAGCCGGTGGTATCGTGGCACGGCTGGAATGTTTGCTTTTCTCCTTGTGCGATTTCCCTCTTGGCTCCCAGCCACTGGGGGCGTAAGGCACAGTCTCACGAAAGTGCCAAGTGACGACGATTGCCTCGAGTAAGATGAGAGGAGAGGTGTTTCCAGAAGGAGACTGTCGTGCGCAGGAGGACATGCTGAATATCCACGGGTGCGATGCGATGGATCATGGGATTCTTGGTTATCAATTACGCGCCGCACAGCCAGTCGTTCGTAGGTCGTTCTCAGCTAAGCGCTGTCGTGCGAGGGCCAGCTGTTGCTGCTGTGCTTATGCATGCCGCATCTCCCAATGGCATGCGCAGAACGGCATACAAATGCTCAGCCGTTGGCCCCCCCGCGCCGTAAAGGATCCAAAGGGCTGTTTCCTTCGGAATTGAAATGACGCTTGGCCTCGCTGCAGTCCCTCCTTGCCTCCTTGGTAGTTCCCTGGCTCGCTCGGAAGATTCATGGAGTTTGTCTCTCGTTCCTGGCAGACGAGAACGCACGGCGGGATGTTGATCTGATTTACAGCCAAGGCGTGTGTGTCCATCCATTGACCCGTGCCTGGTGGAGGAACACGAAGGGGGTTCGGTAGGACGACCGGATAACAAGGAGAAACATGATCTCCCGCCTTGTCTTGCCCATTGTTTCTGCCCGGCGCAATTTTGTTCTGATTGCTTGTTCGAGGTGAGATGGAGGATTCAGATGAACCCATCTCCATGCACCAATGGCGATTGCCATGCCGTGGCTGCCGTGGATTGATTCGAGCTCCGTCTAAAAGAGGGCCGCCGAGGACACGATCCGGGGGTGGCTAATGTCCGTGAGAGGTCGAAGTGAAGACGAGTGGTGCCCCTGGTGCGAATGAAGTCACCACCAGCAGGGGTTAGGTAGACCGCTGCCGCTGCCCAGTGCATCTCCGGCCATGTCCATGTCTCTTGGAGTTCGGAGCCGGCGCCTGCACCTGTCTGTCTGGTGTTGGTGCCGAAGCAGGTGCTGGAGTTGGGACTTTCCGGTGTGCCAGTGCAAGTGCAGATGCCTGACATTAGCGCAGATCCCAGCCGCCTGCCCGGCCCCACCTGCTGTTCTGTCTGGTGGTGGCAGTCTCCATTGGCTCCAGAGGGCAGGGGCAGGGGTGTCCCTGATCATCTGATTTGGCAACCAATCAGAATGAAGGGGTAGTGCAAGATCTCCCCTCCCGCCCCTCTGAGGCCCGCGCCTTTGAAAGGGGCACAGGGGCACCCACCAACGTGCCTACCGTGGCTCCTGCGTCTTGGAAGGAGGGGAGGGGAAGAAGGGGAAGTGCGACTGGCCATTCAGCGACGGCCCTCGTGAGTTCTTGCCCCTCAAAGTCCCCTCCTGCCCTCTTTTTTTCGCGCTCCTTTTCGCTCTTTCCACACCGGATGAATGCCTTCCCACCGTGTCATTGGCCGCAGATCTTCGGATTGGAAAGAAGAAGGGGCGTCCTCTTGAGAATCCCTCTTTCCTTCCTTCCTTCCCTCCTCTTGGCTTCGCATTGCTTCCTTCCCTCTTTCGTTCGTGTCCACTGAGACTTGAGTGCCGCCCTCGCCTCTTCCCCATCTTTAGTGGGCGTCGCAATGGAGTCGCAATGTGAAGTTGCATGCAGCCATGGGGACCCCTAACCAAATGACATTTCGCCCATTTAGCTGTGGATGCAGTGCGCGGTACCTGCATATCGCGTGTGTCACTCTGAAGCCACTCGCGGCACTTTCTCTGTTCTTCACATCTCACCCGCGTGCACCGACCGGTACGCCCCGAAAAGACGGCTACGACGCCGGTCCTTCGCAACTCGCGCCAAACCGTTGGTGCTAGCTGCTTGAAGCCACGCACAAGGACGCAGCCGCAACCCAATCTTGGTGGCCAAACATGCTAAAAGAACGTCTTTTTTGCTATATCGCATCTTGAAGCATCATGAGGCAGCTAGCTACGACAAACTACCTAGCCCCGAACCTATGTCCCCTGACGCTGTGGCCAGCAAACGGCGCGGGCTGCCGAACATATCGCAATCGTTGCATCGCAGCTGTTCAGCGCACATCGTCGCCGCATTCAGCGTGTGTGCCCCCCGGCCAGCACATCATCCAACGGCACAGTCGCAAGAAAACATACTGTCACTCGCAGCCTCACATCTCATCTCATTTTATCTCGCATTACGAATACCGGTAGCCGGCCTTACGGATACACTAGCACAGCGAGCAATCTGCGATGCTCGTAGCCTTTACGGTGAACCTGACGACGTACGCGTACCTTTTGACGAATTTTCCCACTCTCGCTCGGCCGATGGGGACCAAATGGGAGGAGCATGGGGGAAACAATTCCGACTCCTGAATCCTCCTGTTGTCTGCGTCTTTTTTTTTTCGCCGTCTTTTTGCATTAACCTTTTGCCTCTCGCTTCGTTCCTCGCCTGACCTCGCCTATTACCTCCTCCACACTCAGTTGGCTCTTCTCGACGTCCGTGAGCGCCGTCGTTTGGAGTACAAGCACAGAAACGATGTTTGGCTCGCTTGGTGACATAAGGGGGCCAGCGGCAAGCCAGCCTCTGGGAAGAATGACATGACTGGACTGGCTGATTGCAACCTAACACTGAGTGAGCAGTAAACTGTCTGTAACTGCCACAGTCCTGGAAAGGTACTTGAGGCTTGTACCAAGGCGGCCCCTGTGGCACAGCCAGCAGGATCCTGGTCGCGTCGCGCTGGCCCGGCCCCTTGAAGCAGTACCTTAATCTATTCCAGCCCACATGGAGAGCGATCCCTCCCACACGGTTCGCCCGACCGCTGCCCTGGGGCATATCGCCGTAAGATGCCGCGGCGAGATGGCAGGGTAGCGGCATTTTGCAGACTCTAGCGGGCTGCATCTTGGGTCTTGGGGAGACAGGAGGCGGTTGTCGCCCGCTGTCAGCCAGAGTTTGGCTGCTGATCCTGTGTCCAGGACCCTCAAACGGAGGCGAGAGAAGCAAGTTGCATCAATGGCAGTGGGCTTTGTTTTTCCAACGATCGCCAGGAAACACTCCGACAGATTGATTGAGGGCAGGGAATCATGAATGAATTGTCGCTCGACACTGGCAGACAGATCCGTCTGGAGTCTTTAAATCCCCGTCAGTCGCGAAGAATAGGACGAGCATTGACAGTGAGATGCGCCATTTGTCTGCCTGTCCTTGTCACTCACGCGCTCTCTCCTGGTCTGGTCGGGCTGTCCTGATGACCAGACCAGGCCAAACCAAACCAAACCGAATTGAATCGAGCCAGTCTGGCCAAATTGGTCAACGTTGAGCTTCCGCCTGCCTGCCGTCGTTCGGTCCTTCGGGTGGCTGAGGCAGGAAGTTAGGTACCTACCTCATAGGTCAAAATAGTGATCAATGGGGACGGTCCTTTCACACTTTAAGCCCAGCCACATGTGTTCTTTCGGGCCTATATGAAAAAATTCTGTTTATGCTTCGAAAAATGCTTCCGAAGCATCGCGGTGCTGTTGGTGATGACCCGGAGAGCTTCGATTCAGTTGTGCAATAACACCGTCAATGGAGATGGTCTAAAAAGGCACCTACCTGCCTTAGTCACAAAACTCAGCGTCAGCGAGGGTCACTCGTCGTCGAAGGAAGGAAGGTGTGTGACTTGACTTGCAAGTTACGAGTGGTGCCTTCCTTCCTTCCCTTCCATCTACCCCTGTCGCTTTTTAGGAAGGGGTAGGCAGGGAAGGGGCCGGGGTGAGCACCGTGGTCCGTGGCTAACACACCCCCGGCACTCAAGGGGCGTGGAAGGCGGCACCCGACCGTGGGCCACCTTCCATCTCGTCGAGTCCACTTGTCCACCTCTCCTCACACCGTGACCCTCACCACCCAGCTGGCAGCAGCGGTGCAGCGGCCCCCATTTACCCATCCCCCCAGCAGAATGCGGATTGCCCATATCCTCTAGCCATGTCTCTCCACCTGGGCCTCTGGCCGCCTGTTTCCTACCTAAGAACCTCACTCCCGGTGCTCTTTCTGCATCACTTCCATTCCAGTCTCTCTTCTCCCCTCCTTCCCTCCCCCTCCATCCGTCACCTTCACGGGGTCTCTGACAGTCACTCTCTTACTCGCTCGCCGCCGCTCGCTCGCTCTCACTCTCTTTTTTGATCTCGTGGCTTGCTCTCGAGCTCGTCGCACTCAGCCATTCTTTTTTCCCTCCTCCAAAAAATACCGACTTGCGGATACCGCTCCTTTCTTGGCTTCAAGTCCCTGCAGCTTTTCGCAGGTCTTGCACGTTCATTTCTCTGGACCCCGTTTGTGTGTGTGTGTGTTGATCGCATTCTTTCTTGACTCGACTTTTTGCAAAAAAGACAGCCGTTGCTGATCGACTTCGAGAACTACCTTCTTGTGGTATTATCGGTTTTCTCCCAGCCTCCGGTTCCTTGCGCGGCTTCGATTCCAGGTTCCATTTTCCCCGGCCAGTGTCATCGCCAGACATCGTCTTACACGAACCCCCGACAGCGTCATACCGCAAACCGCCTCACGCCAAGTCTCTCGACGTCAACTCCGAATTGCGTAAACCAGTCACTCGTATCAAGCGTAGATTGTAAAAGAGGAGGATCTCTTCGAATTCGTAAACTCGCTTTCGCCAGATTCTACCGCCAAAAAACGACGCATCGCGCATCCCGTCTTAGACGCACCTCCGCACCGACCCGCCTCACCGAAAAGCGACTCCTTGCTCTCACCACCTCTCAATTTAGGACTCTGACCGAAGTGCTGGACATCAGACGCCGGGATCCCAATTTGGTTCTGTGCCTGCAAGATAAGAACAAAAAAGTCGCATCTCCCAAGTGTCGAAGCCAATCGCCTCTTATTGGGCAATATTGAACTTATTGGACAATATTGAGGTTCCACCCATCACCACCCTCACCGACGACGCACCTTCCACCAGCATCAGCAAAACAACAAATCCACGTCACGTGCCGGGAAAAATCAGTCACCATCAAAATCGGATACCTTGCACCTAGAAGGTTCTGATTCACTCTTAACAGCGTCAAAGAAGCCAAAAAGTGCGTTATCGTCTTGTTGTGGAAGGTCCCAAAAAGGAAGGCTCGGTGAACACCCACGACCTACCTCCTTCCATCAACAGCTTCATTCACCACCTCGACCGCCCTTTAGCGCCTCGCTTAGCCCCACACACCCGCCCTTCTTCAACCTCACAACCACCTGGTGCCTCTCAAATCTCCCACCTCTCTCGCGTCAACAACTTTCTTCTCCGCCTTCACACAAACAACTCACAACACGTCAACCGAAAGATCACCAAGTATCGTTTGCGCGCCTCGGCCTTTGCGAGGTTCGTTCTTTTCTGCACTCCAACTGGACTTTGGAACCAGGACTCTCATTCAATATTTTATTGTCTAAGAGACCTTTGGTTGCTCAGGTAGCGATTTTCGACTCTTTCCAACCGGCAAGTTTCCACATCGCGTACTCACTCTCCTTTTTCCTTTTGGAACCCAACGACCCTCTGTCGCATCGGCATACCTTACTTTGATACCCCATCTTTCGTATCATCCTTTCTTACCCACTTACCCTATCCTCTCTGATACCCTTCATCAACCACCTAAAATCAGTCAAGATGAAGATCAGTGGAATCCAGCTTTCCCTCTCTGTCGGCGCCTTCCTGGTCAGCGCCTTCTGGCGCATGGAGTGCCAGGGCCGGGTCGGTCTCGCTCGCATTGACCCTCTCATGAACTTCGGAGAGGCTGCCACTCACGTCCACGCCATTCACGGCTCCAGCGGTATGTTTTCTCCCTTTGCTTTCCATTGGTTGAGGCACATGGACTAACACAAAGACAGGCATCTCGCCCTCTGCTGACTTCGCCGCCCTCAAGGCCGGTGACTGCACCTCGTGCCGTGTCACCCAGGACATGTCCGCCTACTGGACTCCTGCTCTCTACTTCCAGGACTCCGCCACTGGCGAGTTCGAGATTGTCGAGCAAGTCGGCGGAATGCTTGCGTAAGTCTCCTACAATCTGGAAACTGTCAACTGTCAACTGTGCGTCCCATGCTAACATGAATAGGTATTATCTTCTTAATGGAAAGAATATCAAGGCATTCCCGCCTGGCTTCCGCATGGTTGCCGGCGACACTGACCGTCGCAACTACACTGCTGGTGACCCTTCCCAGCCCGACCCTCAGAAGTCTGAGTGGTCCATGCTTGGCCAGACCAAGCAGTCCATCCTCGAGCAGCGCGCTGTCGGCTTCAACTGCCTCAACTACGCCCGCGCTCCTGAGGGCACTCTCTACCGCCACTTCCTGCCCGACAAGGCCTACCTCGATGCCAACTGCGCCAACGGTGTGCGCTTCGAGATGATGTTCCCTTCTTGCTGGAACGGCAAGGATCTCGATACCGCTGACCACAAGTCCCACATGGCCTACCCCGACCTTGTCATTGACGGTACCTGCCCTGAGGGCTTCGAGACCTCCACCCCCAACCTGCTGTACGAGACCATCTGGAACACCTACGCCTTCAAGGACCGTGCCGGTCGCTTCGTCATTGCCAACGGTGACACCCAGGGCTACGGATACCACGGCGATTTCATGTCTGGTTGGGATGAGGACTTCCTCCAGGAGGCAGTCGACACCTGCACCAACAACTCTGGTCGCATTGAGGATTGCGCCATCTTCAACCTTCAGACTGAGGCTCAGGTCAAGCAGTGCCACATGGAGCTTCCTTCCATCCTCTCTTCTGAGAACGTCACTGGCCCCGACACCGCCCTTCCCGGCAATGTTCCCATCACTTTCGGTGACGGCACCTCTGAGGGCGGCGGCTCCGGCGGTTCTGGCAGCTCTTCTTCCAAGCCTTCTGCCATCGTCACTCCCACTGTCCCTGTTCTCACTTACACCCCCGGCGTGACTGCTACCGCCAACCCTCTTCCCGGCCAGGTCTTCCACGAGAGCGGCAAGGCTGGCTACGGCACCGCCTCTGGAGTCGCTGCCGAGGCTGCTTCCTCGGAGGCTCCCGTCAGCAGCGCCCCCGAGCAGACGCCCACTCCCATCTTCGAGTCCATCACCTCGGCTCCCACCTCGACTCCCAAGTTCGTGTCCACTCAGACCATCACGAACGGCCACACCGTGTCGATCATCTACTGGGAGGAGGAGATTGTCTACGTCACTGAGTACGACGACATCACGACCACTCAGACTGTCACGGCGACTCCCACCTCGCCTGCCATGCGTGCTCGTCACCTTCACCACCACCGTCGCCACCACTTCTAAGTGGCTTCGTTGCTTTCTCGATCTTCAGGGAGTCTCGTCTCCATTTCGGTTATGGGTTGCGAAAAAATAAGGGTTTGGGATCGCGTTTGTGCAGGACAAGCATCAGGATGCAACGTCCGTTTCTCCTCAGCAAAAGGAACCCCTTCCACGGAAATGATTTGGCTCCCCATTGGTTTTCCGGTATCTTGCTCATGGAAACCTTTTGCTGTTGTCTGGACATTATGAGCAGACGCACTTTTTTTCTGGAGGTAGCTAGCAAGGTATGGGCATGGTATGGCCTGCGTCATGAGATATGGTGATCATTAGGCGGCAAATCATCAAGTTTAGGTTCTTGCATTTTTCTGTCCTTTTTTTTCTTTCGGTGGACGTTCGTGAGCTGCGCGTAGTCGGGGACCGTCGTCGTGGCCATTGACTGGCGGTGTTTGTGGTTTGCTTTTCGCTTTTGCTTTCGTAACGACTCAGTGCATCATCATCATCCTGTAGGCGTTTTATGTCTGAGAGATACCTCTTGTTCAATGTCGATTGAAAATATTCCCATTCATGGCATTGCCCTGACCATATACCTACCCGTGTAGAGGCAGTTGACCCCCTCATGCCTGTCCTCTGATGATCCGACTTCCACACCATCTTTCCAGGTTCCCCGCACTCGATTCCCCTCCTCTCCCGCCATCCCGACAAGCGACGTCGTTGAGCCAAGCATCAAGACGTTTTTCCCGCCGCTTTTCCGCCATGGTCTAGACCGCTTCCGGATCGCTCAACGGCCATGCAGCAGTTGGCCTGCAGTAGTTGTTTTCTTTTAATCGAATCACACGACGCCATTCCCGACGCCATGGGAGCGGGGCGGTTTTCTATTTTGCATGTTGTCGACCGCGACCCCCGCCAGCTTTCTTGTTCCAGACGGATCTGACGGGCGATGCTTTTTTGGCGTTTAACTACATTGCGTGACGTGCAGGCTTCAACCCCGCATCAACTCCCCCATCTTTCCTCGGACGGCGATCCTCCGCGCATCTGGCTTGGGCCGCTGATGGCGTTGCATTTCTCCTGGCTTGCCCACCAACAATTGATGTTCATTTCTATTCCCCTCATCAGATGAACTGGGGCTATCCATAAGTTCGGTCGTTGATACAGAGTTCCCCTCAGCGTAACCCTTCTTGATCCCAGTACCCTGGTTCAGAACGCTGGGGGCAAACAACAATCACATAACGCGATGGCCCGAGAGGTGATGTCAAAGGTTGCGGGGGTGGTGGTGTTTCTCTTCATTGCGGGGATGGTGGCACGACGATGGGATTGGGACGGTTTTGGGGTATGTTGCATTCTGTTTCTCTTGGCATCGAAGCTATTCACGCCGGTCGCTTGATGAGGGAGCTCACGATTGTGTATATGAAGCACCCATCCCCAATCCTCCTCTCTCTTTCCATCCCACCGGCCCAGTCCTCTCTCTCCTATCCGCGAAGAGGCTCTTCTGTGTTCATCAGCAACTCACGATCTTAAACACAGCAGACCTGCCTCTCCACCCCTCTCAGGATGCGCGCCCAAAAGGTCATCCTTCCCCTCGCCGCCGCCACGGGCCCCGCCAGCGCGCTCGTCTCGCGCGACGGCGTGACGGGCCGGCTGCCGGCGCTGGGCTGGAGCTCGTGGAACGAGTTCGGGTGCGACATCAACGAGACGGTCTTCGTGGGCGTCGCGCAGCTGATGGTGGACCTCGGGCTGAAGGACCTGGGGTACGAGTATGTCAATATTGACGACTGCTGGAGCGACAAGGAGCGCCGGCGGGATAACGTCACGAAGGAGATTGTGGTGGACGAGGCGAAGTTCCCGCTGGGGATGAAGCATATGGTTGATCGGATTCACGGGATGGGGCTGAAGGTTGGGATTTACAGCGATGCGGGTGAGTCTCTTTCGTCCCCCTCCGACGGCGGTTTTCACGAGACGGAGATGAGGTTTGGAGGGGTCGTCTTGACGCACGACGCGGTGTGAGGAGGGGTTAAAGTGAGGCTCTGGCGGGAGAATGTTGCGATGGCTAATGTTTTGGGATGCGACGACGTGATGGCTGACGACATACTCCTTGCAGGGACGTCCACGTGTGGCGGGTATGAGGGATCGCTAGGCTACGAGGAAATCGACGCCGCGACGTTTGCGAAATGGGGCATCGACTGTGAGTTTCTCTTTCCCTTCGTCATGTTCTACAACCCCTCTTTTCTCCCTCTCCCCACGATCAAACAAAACCCCCCCTTGCACCAGATTCTCCCTCCCCAGAAAGTCTCACTCTGTCACACTTCTCAGCCGCTCACATCATCTCTGACACAACCTACCTCACTCCACAGACCTGAAATACGACAACTGCAACGTCCCCGAGTCCTGGTTCGACGAGTGGAAATACGTGCCCGAGCTCTGGCTCGGCGGCCCGCCGAACGAGAACCAAGACAACGGCGACCCGGTCAACTCCAAGACGGGCCTGCCCGCGCCGGCGGGCTACGACTGGTCGACCTCGCAGACGGCGGAGCGCTACCGCCGCATGCGCGACGCGCTGCTCGCGCTGGACCGCGCGATCGAGTACTCCCTCTGCGCGTGGGGCCACGCGCACGTCGAGGCCTGGGGCAACGAGACGGGCCACAGCTGGCGCATGTGGGGGGACATCTACCCGGAGTGGCTCGGGCAGCACCAGTGGTCGTGGGGCCTGATGCCGATCCTGAACCACGCGGCCTTCTGGTCGTCGTCCCGGGTCAACGGGTTCTGGGGCCACGGGGACTGGGACATGCTCGAGGTCGGCAACGGGAACCTGACGCTGGCGGAGAGCCGGAGCCACTTTGCGTTCTGGGCGGCGCTGAAGAGCCCGCTCATCATCGGCACACGGCTGGACGGCATCGCGCCCGAGGTGCTCGAGATTCTGGTGAACAAGGAGCTGGTGGCGTTCAACCAGGACGGGGTGCATGGGCAGGCGGCGCAGCCGTACAAGTGGGGGGTCAACCCGGACGGGACGTGGAACATCACGCACCCGGCGGAGTTCTGGGCCGGGGAGAGCGTGGAGGGGACGCATGTGTTTGTGCTCAACACGCTGGGCGGGACGGAGGAGAAGACGGTCGTGTTCGGCGAGGTGCCGGGGCTGGAGGCCGGGAAGAAGTACGTGGTTCACGACATGTGGACGGGCAAGGATCTGGGCGTGTTCGAGGACGAGGTCACGGTCGAGATTGGGAGTCACGATACGGCGGCGCTGAGGATCAACGAGGTGCAGTGCAAGAAGAGGTCCTTGGGCCGGGCGATGAAGTGGTTGTAAAGTTGCGGGTAGACGGGAGGTCACATGTGAACACGAAGATGACGGGGGACGTCTGGATGCAAGGGGGGAAGCGCAGGGCCAGATCGTAATAAATCCCCAAGAAACCCCAATCATTTAAGCAAAAGAGCGCATCTAAACGATTCAAGAAAAGATGGCCAAAACATAAATACTAAAATGATGGATAATACGCTCTGCCCAGGGAAAAGTCATTGTTTACCGCCCAAGAAAACATGTCAGCTCATCTAACACAGATGACATCGAGCCGTTCCCGCATACCAGCACCCGGCGAGGCTATTCCCAAAACCAGCGACCGCCACCCAGCCCGGACCGAGAATTCAATATTAGCACGTTCTTGGCCGGCCCTCCACGGTCCCGAAACTTCCAAGACCCTTCTTCTTGGGTTGGGTAGCCTCGCGGGGAGGCGGGCTGGCGGGCTGTTTTTTCTGCCCTCCCCTCCTCCCCATCCCTCTATTGGAATGCATTCCCCAGGACAACTCACTGGAGACGCATTCCAGCCAAGGCTGATTAGACTGAGACCACCACGCTTCCTCTCTCTCTTTCTCTTTGGGGGACCTCATGTCAAAACATGGAAAGAAAAGACCTGCCTCCATACGGTTCAGCTTGTCACGGGGTGCTGGAAAGCGGTTTTTCCCCTCTGGAGAGAAATGCAAACCCAGCCATCTTTCATTTCGTGAGGCGGCCTGGAGGGCTGTACAAACAACAACAGCAGCTGAATCTTGTGATTTGCCTCTCCCCTTCGCTTTCTCGGAGGGTTGGCCCGTTTTGCCGTTCTTTTGACTTCATTTACACACTCTATCAGTTGTCCGAAATTTTCATTATCTCTGTAGATGCTTTCCCACCATTTTCTAATCCGGACTCTTATCATACGTCGATCGATAATCAACTTGTACTTGTAGGAAGAAACTAGGGAAACTCCGGATCACCATTGCCAAATCATGAGAACCACCCTCGCAGCCTCATCACCTCTCGAGCAACTCTGACCCGTCCCCGTAATCTCTCGTCACGAGGCGTGATAACCTCTAATACCACCACCACATACTACACGAGCCGGTGCTTCGCACAATGTCGTCCATCCTCCTCTCCCGCGAGGAGGGCACAACAGCCCAGCCGGCCGCCCCCTCCGCCTCCTCGACCGCAACAAGCGGCATGACCCTGCCCCTCCTCCTCGCGATAGCAATAGGCGGCGGCCTCCTCCTCTTCATCTGCCTCGCCTTCCTCCTTATCGCCCTCGCAGGCCGCCGCCACCGCGCCGCCGCCGCCGCCCGCTCCGACAACGACAACAGCAACCCCAACTCGGCCTCGTGCTCGCCCCGTACAGACGCAGAGTGCGGCGCCTCCGAAGCCGGGGACCGGTCCCCGCGCACGCCGAGCCCGCGCCCGCGCCGCCTCACGAAAGCCAAGCCGGGCAGCCGCGGGAGCGACAGGAGGTACATGGACATGGACGAGATCCAGCACCAGCGGCGGCAGCACGAGCGCCGGTCCCTAGCGTCCATCATCGGCGTCTCACGGAGCAAGACCTTCAGCTTTTTCGGGATGACAACGTCAGACGGGGAGCAGCGTGGCGGCAATCTGCGGAGGAATAACAGCTGGATCGACGAGGACGCCATCCACGGACCGAGGGTGCAGAAGGACGACCGCAGGCTGAGTATTCGAGACAGCTTCATCCTGCGGACCCCCACGCTGCCGGACTTTTCGACGTTCAAGGAGGAGGAGGCGTTTGCGAGTGAGCTGGAAGGCAGCGGCGGCGGCGGCGGTAGTGGTCCATACGAGATTGCGCAGCCGCGGCCGGTGAGTCTGCCCGCGCCGCGGGGTCAGCCGCCGCGGATCCCGCTGCCGAGGACGGCTTCGTACGAGCTGGCGGAGAGGTTGGCTGCCGCCGCGAGGGGCGGCCCCCCCGTGCCGGCTCCGTCTCCGCAGGGCCCGCGGCCAGCGCCATTGCCGAGGCTGCGTCACAAGACGACCGAGTCTGATTTGGCGGAGATACTGCGGTCGACGGAGGAGAGGCTGATGAACGGGACGCCGAGCAACAGTCGGCCTGCAACGCGGCAGAGGGCGAACTCTGCATCGGCGGGGTCGAGCGTCAGAACGCCGAGGGGTTCACCCACGAAAGGGGGATCGCCAACGAAGATGGGGTCGCCGGTGAAGTTGATGGGTCCGGCGTCGGGCTCTCCAGTCAGACTAGTGGCGCGCTCGGCATCGGGTTCGCCCGTCAGGATGGCGCCGCGGTCGACGTCGGGGTCACCTGTGAGGATGGTACCGCCCTCACCGACAAAGCCGCCCTCGCCGATCAAGTTTGAGTCGTCACCGGCGAGGACTGTGGTTATTCACCATGTTGGACAGGCATTGGACGCGACTGCGCAGCAGCAACAACAGCAGCAAATTCAGCAACTCCAACAGCAGCATCAGCAATTCCGGAAGAGCTTGCAACAGCAGCAGATACAGCAACAACTGCAACTACAGCAATTACAACACCAGCAGCAGAGGACGCGTACTCCGAGCCCGCACAAGAGGACGGGTGCTCCGGTGTTAGTACAGACGCCAGTACACGGCCATCGTCGCAACACATCGCAGTCGTCCGCAGTCTCGGACGCTGACAGCCTCTTCGGAGAGACGACGCCGGAGGTTGAGCACGTGCTGCCAGGGGGTTTGTCGAGTCCCAGTCGACGATCCGACCACGAGTCCCCCGGCACAGAAAAGGCGGAGGAGCGGTGTATGTCGATGACCTCCCTCGGGAGCAACGCGTCATCGTCACTGTCGACGCTTTACAGCGTCAACGAGCCAGAAGATGACAACAAGACGGGTGGCCAGAGCGGCGGCATCGTGCGAGGCCGCAAGCCAAAGGGCCTGACGATTGACACGGCCATCTGCGATCCCTTCATCACGCCGCCCGTCGTGCCACCTCGGAGCCCGAAGCGACAATCCTCCAGCCTACCTCCCCTCCAGCGCGTCTCGCCACCGGAAGACAAGACGCCGATCGAAGCCCCTTTCAATTCCAGATCGGCGAGCAACTCGCCTGTCCCAAGACCGTTGGATGTTGTGAAGCGGAGTAGCGTGGTGGAGAGAGACGGCGGCCGCTTGTCCATGATGCTGCCCTCAGACGACTTTGCGCCGTCGCCGGAGACTATCCGCCCCAAGAGCGTCGCGTCGATGAAGCCCGTCTTTCTCGTCTCCAGCACGAGCGTGGCCAGCATGAAAGCCAGCCCCGGAACCTCTCCCGAAGACAATCATCGCCAGCACGAGATGCCGAATAAGAGGGCTACATTTGGCCAAAAGCCCGTCTTCCCGCCACCTCTCAACCTGCGGCCGGGTCAAGGGTCGCCGAATCGTGACGCGCTGGCGATGGGCAGCGCCGGAGGTGGCTTCGCAAACGCAGGTGGACCAGGCACATCTCCTATCCTCCGCTCGACGGCGAGGGCCTCCCTCGACAGCCGCGGCTCGCGCTCGCCCACGCGCCGGCCTCTTCCCAGCCCAGAACTCCCCAGCGAGTCAAGACATGGCTCACCCACGCCAGGACGGTATAAGCGCCGCGGCATGCCTAGCAGCCCGATCCGCGAGCGCATGCTCTCGCGCCAACCCGCGAACCCTCGAGACAACCGCACCGACAAAGTTATCCCAAGTACCTCGACCCCGTCCATCGTTCTCAACAATAGCAACCCTTCCTCAGCGAACAATTCACCAAAGCGTAACTCCTTCCAACACCGCGACTTCGCCGTGATGGGGCTGCAGTCGACGGTGGCGCAGCTGCGGCGGATGAACAGCCAGTTGAGCACCCTCAGCGCAGGCTCCTCCGTGTCAGATCCAGACAGCCCGACGCTGCCCAACTTCCGCGGAGGCGGCTTCAGCCCGGAACGGAGCAACAGCCGCATCAGCAAGATTGGGCGGCAGAACTACCTGTCTCTCGGACTGAGCAAGAGCCAGAAGATCACGAGGAGCCCGCGGATGGCGTCGATCAAGGGCGCGAGGAACTCCATCGCCGTGATCAAGAGCCGGCCTGGCGGCGGTCCGAGGCTGGAGGAGCTGAAGGCGGCGGTGGAGGAGAAGGAGAACGAGAACGAGGAGGGGGCGGCGGCGCGGCCGAACAGTATCATCAGAGGGCCCAGGCCGCTTAACCCGACGCCGAGGAGCGCGGTGAGGGGGGCGGCGCGGGCGAGTACGGGGACGTTGGAGAGTCCCACGAGGAGGGGCTGGCTTGACGCGGAGGAAAAGGTTGATAAGGGGAAGCAGAAGGATGGAGAAGAAGGTGTAGGGTCGAAGCTGAAGGTGATGGAGGTGTCTCCGCGGAAGGTACCCGACGGATTGGCTGGGCCTAGCAAGAGCGGCCCGAGTCTGAGGATTTGAGGGCCTCGTTCTTTCTTTTGTAATTTGCTAATTTTAATCATTATTGCCAGGGACAGCGGGCGTAGTGTCTGGTGTTGAGACGGGAAACATATTATGGCGCGAGATATACCTACACAAATATTAGTATAATTTAAACATCACCATCATTCAATGCAATTGGACCATAGAGTCCAGACCACGCCTCGGCGGTTGAAACCACGGCAATGAATCATCACGAGCAGCCCGGCGTAGGCGAACTTTGAGAAAATGATTTTCCTACCTCATGCTGACTCCAGGTCCCGATTTTTGGTATCATGTCGCCTCTCATCGCCCGCCTCTACTGTGCAAACGCATCTCCTCTATTGCTCATCCACGCGCGGACGCTTGTTCTCGGGATCGTCGTGGCCGTTCACGTCGCCGCCGTTGACCTCATCATGGCCCCTGACCCTTCCCGCACCCTCGCCAAGCTCGCCACCTTCCTCGCCGTTCTCTCCTGCGCCGTTCTGCCCGCCAATCCAGTTCCCGTCCGCGTCAAAGTGCAAATGCACATTCTCCGCCGTGATCCAGCCCCCACTGCCGGGGAAAGCAGGCGGTAGACCGCCGTCCGCCGCGCCGTGCAGCACGCCCGTGTACCCCTCCAAGGGCTCGTGGTCGCCCTCGAAGATGATGCGCCCACCGGCGTCGTCGTCCATCTCCTCGTCCTCGTCAGCCGGGTCGGGGTGCAGATCCGAGCACGTCGAGATCGCTTCGTAGAACTTTTGCACGTCCGCTTGCTGCGCGCCCTCTGCCGGGCCCGGGACGATGGTTAAGTCGACCGTGTCGTAGTCGTCGTCGCCGTCGCCGCCGTCCGCGAGCTGGAGCTGCATCCAGATGGCCTGGAGCGGCTTGTCGTCGGCGAAAGTGCCGACCGCCTTGACGGCGTGGATCGAGATGGCGGGGTACGAGATGCCGACGCCTGCTCCTGCCGCCGAGGAGAAGATGATGAATTGTCTGCCATGCACAAGTCAGCTTCAGCGCTCCCCCGACCTCAATTGGACGTCCCGCTTACTCTGAGGTAACAAAGACGGATACGGTCTGCTCGACCAGCTCCTCTCCAGCATCCCGTAGTGTCGCGCCTTCGGGGGCGCTTGCGGCGGTCGAGCCGTCGGCCGGGAACACGACGGCCAGGCCGCCCTTTTGCGACGCGGGAACCCACGCCCTGGCGGCCTCGAGGCGGAAATGCAGAACTGCCTTTTCGGGAGTGAAGGACTGCGGGGTCTGTGACTCCCACTCCTCGATCGGGGTGTAGTCCGCGACCGCGGGCGGCGTGCGGATGGTGACCGGCAACATGTTGACGGCTTTCCGGATTTGTGCTAAATCGATGTTGGACCCTTTCAACGGCGACATAGTGGGGTTTGATGGCATTGGAAAGAAACAGCTTTCTGGCAGAGGCAAGCTCTTATCGCTATCACCACGTGAGGATCTGCTGCCTCCACGATGATGTAATCTTCAAAGAGAAAAGAGGGAAGGCGGTGAAGGATTTGATTCGCCTGCTGAGGAATACGTACCTTTTCTCCAGGTTCGGAGGGGTCTGAGCTCTCCACCGCCACGGGTTCTCCCCGTCTGCTGGACCTTGTCGTTGTCGCCGCGGGGACGACAGAAGCTCCACGCAATCACCACCACCACCACACAGACACTTCGCTCGTCTCTTGCAAGTCTCAGGCACACGACGCCGCGACCCAAGACCACATGCTTCTCTCCCAAAGCTGACCCCGTCCTCTAAAACGGCTCTCTCTTCTACTCAAGTGAAGCACACACCCCACCTAAGGAAAGCTGCCTACCCATCGCCCATCATGTATAACAACCGTAAGCTGCCCTGCTCCCTCCATCGCCAACATCATCACTAACACAAACCCCACAGGCTCCCACCCCCTCCTCGAGCAGGTCCCCTTGACAGTCTCTCCCTTCATCTCCCTCCCGACCGCGACAACCCTCTCCTACAACTACAAAGCGATGCCCTCGGCCCTGCCCCCCTCCGCAGCCGGCATACCCGCCGCCGCGACCACCGGCCCCGACGATTCCGGCAACATGAACCCCCAAAACGCCGACGCCAGCAACAAGCCAAAATACGTCGTCTCGCAGTCCGGCCACGCCGCCCACCCGGACGATATCATCGCCTCCTGCCGCGCCCTCCAGGCGCACATCCAAAAGATGCAAGAAGACGCCGAGCGCGACCTGCGCGCGCTCGAGGAGCGCATCCAGGAGCGCGAGCTCGCCGAGAAGAGGCGCGTGGCCCCGGGCTGGCTGGATAGCGACGCGCGGCTGCTCGAGCCGGAACGGGCCGGCGGGGAGGAGATGCAGGATGCGCAGACGACGGCGGCAGGGCAGGCGGGCGCGAGCGAGATGCCTGCGAACGACCAGGGCGCGGAGCTTGATCGGGTGTTTGGCGGGTTGAGCATGAAGTAAATGAAGGCGGGGAGTGCGAGTGTTCCTGTTGCACCCGTCGATGATGGAAATTCTGTGAATTCTGGAAGGGCGTTATTTCCGGCGTTGGGGACGCATATGGGGCTGTTGATATGAGGCCCCTTCGGCGGACATTTGATTCACGTTTTGCGGTCGGCTGTAGACACCGGCTCAATATATAAGCATCTGCTTTACTTTTGTTTCTCAATAGTAGTTGCTTGGCATACTCTGCCGGCAGATTTTACGGCAAAAAGTGTTCTTCTCTCTTTCCGTGACACACCTGCTCGTATTGTTTTGATGTATTCTCCAGACATGTATGTACCTCCGTCGCTCAGTACTGATTTTAGCCGCAACGTAGGCGCATACTCACACTCTCATCAGTGTGCCCGGAGACGGCCGAAGAACGCGGACGAGATTCCCAAGTGCCCTGACCATCCACGTCCCCATTACCCAGATTAGAGGAAGGTTCTGCCGCAAAAACCGTAGAGGCCTCAAAGGAAGGACGTTTCCGAAACGGCCATCAATGGACTTTTACAATATTGAAATTATTCATTAAATCATGCCAGAAAGTATCTACAGAAGAATTACATGACTCTTGCCCCTCTTTAGAAGCGTAGCGTCTACTCCCGATCAAAGTCGAAGCTTGTCTCCGACTTCTTGGTCCACTGGTGCACCAAACGGTCCCCTGAGCGCTTCTTCTCGCGGAACAGCGCCTCGGTCATGTACTTGTACAGCCAAATGTTCGCGCCGTTGTACGCGATGCTGTGATCGCTGTCGGTGAAGGCGAGCCAGTTCATCTTGTCGTTGGGCACGCCGGCGCCGACCAGCAGATCAATCAGCGCGGCGGCGTTCTGGTAGTGCACGTTGTCGTCGCCGGTGCCGTGGAGGATGGTGAACTCGCCGGCAATGTTCTTGAAGCCGGCGGGGTTGCGGACGGCCGTCTCGTTGTAGCCCTCCTCGTTCTCGCCCAGGCTCTTCATGTAGCGCTCGGTATAGACGGAGTCGTAGAAGCGCCAGTCGCTGACGGGCGCGACGATGAGCGCGTGGGAGAAGACCCCCGAGTCCTGCTCGACCACCTTTGACGAGAGGTATCCGCCGTAGGACCAGCCGAAGATGCCAATCTTGCCGGCGTCGACGTAGGGGTTCTTGGATGCCAGCTGCTCGGCGGCCCAGATCTGGTCCAGGGGCTCGAGGCGGCCGAGGTGGCCTGCGACGAGGGATCGGTAGGCGCGGCCCTTGTAGCCCGTGCCGCGGTTGTCGACGGTGTAGGTGATGTACTCGAGCTCGGGGTCGGAGGAGATGAAGGCCGACCAGCTTATGGTCTGGTATCGCTTCGTGACCTGCTGCGAGCCGGGGCCGCCGTAGGGAGTGAAGAGGACGGGGTACTTCTTGGAGGGGTCGAAGTTGGCGGGGAGGCGCTGCATCACGTTCAGGCTGTAGCCGTCGGGGTGCGTGAGCTCGAAGTAGGTGATATTGGGCAGCTTGTACTCCTTGAGACGGGCGACGAGGGCGTCGTTGGTGGTGATGGTGCGGATGGGGTCGGTAGAGTTGACGGCGTACAGCTCCTGGTAGGGGACGTTTGGGCCCTGGTAACTGAGGATGTAGTAGCCGCCCGAGGCGGAGAAGGAAGCGCTCCACATGCCATCGACCTTGTCGTCAACCAGCGCCTTCTTTGTGCCCGCCGGGTAAGACACGGAATAGAGGTGACGCTCGGTGCTGTGGTGCTCGGTGGATTGGTAGTAGATGAGATGGCGCTCGGTATCGATCTTGACCACAGATACGACTTCCCACTCTCCGCTGGTCAGGGGGATGGCATCGCCGCCCTTGACGGGGTACAGGTAGAGGTGATTCCAGCCAGTGTGGTCGGACAGGTCGAGGTAGTACGCGTCGGTAGTGTTCTGGAGAGGGCCGATGTACTCAATGGCCAGGTTGTTGTCCAGCCAGCCGTCGGAACCGTCGCGTTCGCGGATAGTCTGGGATGCATAGCCATCTACGTCAACACGAACAACCTTCTCTTGCTCCTGGACGCGGTTGAAGGCACGGTAGATGAAGCTGGTGTGGTTCTTGGTGACCCACTTCACCTCACCGACAACGAGATCGTCGGCGGGGAAGGCGTCGATTGCGACGGGAGTCGACTTCTCGCTGCCGACCTCCAGTACGGTAAGCCCGACGGTCGGGTTCTTGCTGCCGACCTTGGGGTAGCGCAGGTCCAGCTCTTTGGGGTACGGGGGAGCGATCTTCTGGTCGTCCATGAAGTAGGGGATGGTGAAGGTTTCGACGCCGGTCTCGTTGAAGCTGAGGTAGGCAACGTACTCTCCGTCGGGGGAGAACCACAGAGTGCTGCGGCCGCCAAAAATCTCCTCCTCGTAGACCCAGTCGGGGACACCGTGGAATAGGTCCGGGCCGCCATCTTTGGTGATTTGGGAGACGGTACCGTTCTTGCTGAGGTAGAGGTTGTTGCCGCGGACGAATGCCTGCAGACGTGTAAGCTGGAAGCTCGCAAGGATAAGCTGAATTGGCCAAAACTTACAATTGCGTCGCCAACAGGTGCGAATTCAGCGTATTGGACGTCTCCGAGCGGCTCAGGCAGCAGAGGCTGGAGGGCGCCGGACTCAACGTCCAAAATGGAGTAGTCCGCAAAGTACGAGTAGCGGTACTGCTTGGTGTAGTTTGTGGCGAACAGCACCTTTTTCAGGTCCGGGCGGATCCAGTACTCATGGACACCAGCGGGGAACTTATCGGCGGCCACAAAGGTCTTGTTGTCGCCGGAGATGATGTCCACAATGACGAGGCCGGCGTCTGCCTCTTCAATGTATTGTCCATCGCTTGTGCCGGAGAGCCAGCTGACGGACCGGGCGCTGGCGCCGAAGCGGTTGGAGACGACGGTCTCGTTCCAGGTGACAATCTTGTCGCCGCCGCCGGAGGGCTGGTGAGGCTCGCGGTCAATGGCGGTCGCGACGCCCACGAGAAGAGCGGTGGCTGCCACGACGGCGTTGAGGAGACGCGCCATTGTTGTCTGCGGTGCTTCGTTCTATGCGGGGGAGAAGCGGCGCGAACAGGATCGGGGAGATTGGCGGGAGAGGGGGAGCGAGAAGCGGAGGAGAGTTCGAAAGGAAGTCGGATCACGTCGAAAAGCAACCCTCGGGCTTTATAGATTCCCTGACGATGATTGACGAGGACCCCGGACGGCGGGTGCAGCGGTCGTGCGATTGAACGTAGACAGTCGCAATGGTGCGCATTAGGCAGGTCGCATTGCCCGTTGCCGGTGCTGCTGCTGGTGCTCCACGACGATTAATGGAGTTTGGGCGGTCCAACAGGCGGTCGCAGCCGCACAGGTTCACGGCGATGCATGTCGTGCTCGGGGTGCCAAGACGACTTAAGATTGGAGCTTCGCAGCTTCAATGACGGTCGTTGGTCTCGGCAGCGACTGTGACTGGTTGGCTTGGGTGAGAAAAGGTTGGTCGGGGGGGGCATAGAAGGAAGCAAGCCGCAAAAGAACCCCGGCCCGGCGGACTACTCCCAGAGTTGGTCCATAACGACCTGCCAAAGTTGGTCTGATAGTCCAGCTTCCAAGACTTTGTTGTAAATTGCGTTTTCAAAGTACCACTGGGTAAACGGAAGAGATTCGATCCATTAGCTGCCGGGGATGCGGCATCGGGGCGAGAAAACACAGGAGACACGGGCACGCGAAGAAGAGCCAAGTTGCCAAGATCAGACACCGCGAATACTGTGAAGCTGCAGTGGGCAATTTGGACCCATTTTGATGCCGCTTCGGGAAGGTTGCACCTCGAACGGAGCGAGCGGGCGGGGACCGATGCATACCAAGATGGGTACGTACAAGTACTCTGTACTCTGTACTCACTCTGCAGTGTTCACTGGCTGCGTATTGTAGACTGTAGTATTACTAGTGAAGACTGTAGTATCACTAGTGAGAGCGCACGCGTATGTACATACGGGAGGAAAGGAATAAGAAATGCCAAAGGGCGGACACTGGCATCACGTTGGAATGCGGGCTGCCCGGTCTCCCCCACCGAGCGAGCGATCGAGTGTTGCACTGCCGGCGGCACTTTTCATTTGGTGTTCCATTTTGCCTACCTTACCTTCATCCAAGTGAGGGAGAGTTGCGGGTACTAAAACTAAGGTATGTAGGTTGCTGATGCAAGGCACTGAGTTTATCGCGTGGTCGGCGGGCATTTCAGATGGTGCAACCATTGCCTTGACGGGGCACTCACTGGGGACATGCAAGCACTTAACTCTCCAGTCACATCGATTTTTATCATTCACACTTTACTTGCTACTTACTACTAAGTGCACCCAGATGAGGGGCCATCTCATCTCACTCAATGATATGATGTGAGAGCTGATATGAGAACAAGGTATCCATAGGCATGTACAGTAAAGTCAGTACAGTCTCCGTACCCCCCCAAGCTTAGAAATCCAATGAAAATACCCCATGTTATCTCACCTTTCTTTAGAAATAAGTGGTTACCATTCCAAGACATCGTTGGCTCGAGGCTTGCTTGCACGTTTGCTGGCACGGTCTGTCTTGGAATGCTCGCCGGCCACTGACCGAGTCTAAGCGTCGTCTTCAGTCCCCCTACCTAACCTTACCTTACAGGTGAAGGTGAAGGTGCGGACGGTGCGGTGGCCCCCGCCCAGCCGGAAGACAACCGGATGCTCCCCGGCCCGCCAATGGAGCGTTTCCCCCGCTGGCATCGTGCCGTGCCACCTGTCCGCCGGACTTAGTGTCAGATCGGCGCGTGTTCGGCACCTCGGGGCTCTTTGAGCCGCCACGCTCACTTTACACTTTTGAAGGCAGCCCCCGTCATTGGCCGCCCACCTACCCGAGCTCATTCGAGCCTGCCCTTCCCCGTACTGGCGCCTCTCACCTCTCACCTCTCACCTTCGGTGTGCGCGACATCAGACACACGCCACGCCGTACACCAACTCGCTTGCTTCCTCACAGCTGGGCGCCATGCTTTCCACCGTTAACTCTCATCAG
Source organism: Colletotrichum theobromicola (assembly GCA_014705045.1). Classification (NCBI taxonomy): domain Eukaryota; kingdom Fungi; phylum Ascomycota; class Sordariomycetes; order Glomerellales; family Glomerellaceae; genus Colletotrichum; species Colletotrichum theobromicola. The sequence goes on from JABGLZ010000136.1 coordinate 51,959, forward strand.
CCCTCCAACTCTGATCAGACCACGCGGGACGCCTCTGAACCGTCAGAATGCGAGCAAGTCCTCACTCAACCAACTGAGACACACTCAGCCACCCCTCAACGTTGTCAAATCCATCAGCCAGAGATGGGTGTTCAGCTAACCGGGTACCACCACACAGAGACAAGGGACATTCCAACAAAAGAAATGCCGCCCTAGCGGCAGTGTAGGAATATCTCCCGCAGCTCACTTACCCTACCTTCATATCACCACACACACACACATCAATAGTTGTGAACCCCGGCGGCGCATCCACAAATCGACAACAACATTCGCCTCCGTCCTCCACCCCGGTCGGCCCTGCGTGTCCCCGAGATGGGCCCCCGCCCAACAATAAATTGAATCAAGAAGAAGAGTTACATCAAAGATCGCCCGCGACTCACCGGAATTCCTCGTAGGGCCCGCCCGCCCTCCAAGACAAGACCAACACAACCTTACAGAACTCACAGAACGTGAGAGCGTCCACTGGTGATCCTCCAATCCCTCACCCCTGGTAGAGCACTCCAGGCCCTGTTGTCTCATTCCCGTGTCTTACGTCACCCACTCAAAGCGCAAAGGGCCATCGATGAGATGTGACAACAATGCCACACCCACGCTCTAAACCCGTCCGGGGGGGAATGGAACAGCCATCGACAGCAACGACCCGATCTCCCGCCTGCATATCGCCATTCTCGATGAAGGTGGAGTAACCCTTGCCTCGACCACATCTTGAGTGTTCACATATTTCCAGCGGGGATCAGGATGCAAGAATTGACTTCCATGCTGTTGTTCATAAACGGCAAGCTCTGCGGACGGAGGAATTCTGCTGGTGTCCCCTGCATATAGGGGTATTTTTTACAAAAGAACTCTGCATCGGGCCAGCCTTGCTCTTTCCAGGGTTCAAACGCGGCATACTACTCACAATCTTCCGAATGATACCCGTTACGGGAAGATCTAAGGCGTGGCAAGGAAGACAGACGAAGACGAAGAAGAAAAGAAGCAAATCCAAACAGAAATGGCAGCGTCAAATCACACGGTGATCCCGCTAAGGGCCGTAGCATCCCGCATCCTGTTAGATATCAGATGTGAGCAAAATCAAACGCTGCGGGACGAGACGACGCGCCCTTGGCTGTACCACCAATCACCTCCCGCCTAGTGTCATGCATCCTGCCCACCGACCGATTTGGTAGACACCTCGACACTTACCACGGCGCTTCGTGATATCATCTTACGCCCGCCTCATTTTGCTAGCCAGCCAGCCATTTCGTAGCGACCCCCCAAGAGCCAAAACCAACAGTCCACGGTCATATGATCGGGTCAAGGCGACAGGGTGAGACAGTAGACGACATGCCATCACCATACAGGACCATAGGAAGAGTTGCCAGAGCAGTTAGCCCCGTGGGGGGGGGAGGAAAGGGGTAGCGTTGGCGATATGCCATCACTGCGCCTTCTTGGGACCATGTTGCGAAAGTGAAAGGTCTCACACCCGGGACTCGGGGGGGGGGGTT
>JABGLZ010000136.1:53567-118821 GCA_014705045.1 Colletotrichum theobromicola
TGCCAATGTCGCAGTTTCCGTCTGCCTGGTAAATTAAACCCTTCAAGCACCCGTCAAACCCCATCGAGCAACACTTCTTGCCTGTCACAGAACAGTCAAATCGAAGGAAAAAGCATCTTGAATACTACCCCTCCTCAACAACCATGATCCCACCGCATGGGATGGAACATTACATTGTTTCCAATCATAGTTGACCACCGCTCAATGATCTCTATTCACCGAGTTGTCAAAGGTAAGGCGAAAGCATAGGAAGACACAAAAGAAAAGAAACAACACAATTCACTTCTTATTTCCGGAGCCTTCGATCCGGGTTACGCTCGACCTCGTTCACCATACTGACACTCTGTTCGAAGCTCAGACTTGCTGTCCTGCAGTGAATCAACTACATTTGGGCCTCCTGCGAAGAGCTTTCTTATTTGAGAAGAGTTGTGGAATGCTTGGGAGGAGGGGGCAGAACCAATCGATCTGTATCTACATCCTTGCCTCGCCCCTGACCACTTCACCACAACCCCCCGAAGACGAAACGAAACAAAAACCCAGAGAGAGTCCACAACTCGAGATATCCCAAAGTCTCCAAACTACACTCAAACGCTTCTCTTCCTTCTCCCCCTACCGTCGTCATGACTGCGGAAAGCATGTCGCCTATTAGGGAAGACTACATCCGTCAGCTCACCCCTTACACCGCCTTCCTCGAAACCCTCCGCTCCGCCGGCTGCTCCTCCGCAACCTTCGACCTCGTCCACTTCTCCGACCTCATCCACATCGGCCGTCTCCCCGGCAAGACCGGCGCCCGGACCGTGACCCACCCGGCCTTCGCCGCCCCCTTCGTATACAAGGGCGTCACCTTCGACGTCGCCCGGCACGACTTCCGCGAGCACGTCGACAAGACCCTCCTCCACGAGATCTGCACCCTCTGTACCCTCCCGCCGCACCCCAACATCATGCCGCGGCCCCGGATCCTCGTCGTCGTCCCCGACCAGGACCGCATCTGCGGCTTCCTGCAGCCCGTCATGGCGCGCGACAGCGTCGACGAGCAGGTCCTCCGCGCCAACAAGACCAACACCCGCCTGCCCCTGGCGCGGCGCGCCCGGTGGTGCTACCAGATGGCCCTCGCGATCCAGCACACGCACCAGGCCGCCGGCAGCTACCACATGGACCTGAAGCCGGGCAACATGCTCGTCGACGGCGACGACAACGTGCGCCTGATCGACTGGGAGCAGAGCGGGGTGTCCATGTTCACGCACCCGCCCGAGGTGGCCATCGACCAGGAGGCCGAGGAGTCCGCCGTCCTGAAGAACGGCAACAACAAGCCGCGCATCATCTACACCCCGCACGAGGGCGCGCCGCGCAAGAACCAGAAGTGGGGGTTCCCGGACTGGAACGTGTTCCCGGAGTGGAAGCGGACGTGCCCGCGCGCGGCGGAGCTCGCGGAGGTGTTCAGCCTGGGGCGGACGATGTGGATGCTGCTGGAGCAGGTGGAGCAGTCGCCGGACGCGGCGGTGTGGACGGAGGCGTCCAAGGACGTGCCGTGGGAGTGGAAGGTGGTGGTGATGCGCTGCATCGAGCGGGACCCGAACGACCGGCCGGAGCTGGACGAGGTTGTGGCGTTTTGGAAGAAGCAGGTTTTCCGTGATTTGGACTAGCACGGCGTTCAACGGAGCGAGCGGGCATTACACTCGTTTTTGGGGAGTGGTTGATTTCCTCCCCGTTGTATAATTACGGTTATGGTGTTCGTTCCCATATATAACAAGCGTTGGTATTCGGATTCAAGATGATACTTAGGTTGCCTTGACCTTATCCCACCCTGCCTGAACATCCTCACTAGATATATGTACTATCCCATCATGTCCTCGCCTTGGCATAAGGATATTCCTCATAGGTTTAGGATTTGTGGAGTACGGGTATATTTCTGAACGATGAGTAGGGAGACGAAAAAAGAAAAGCTGAGGGTGGCTTTGCGATACAAAAGTGACAACGGAAATTGTTTCAAAAGAATCTAAGTTAAACTCCAAGCCCGTTGTTCCCCATGCTTTCTGTGTACATGGACAATCGGTTCTTCAAAGGCTCGGTGTAACATACATGCTTTGGACTCCAGCAAAGTCGGTTGCGGGATTTGATGCAAGGGTGTTGCGTGAAGTGGTCTTTGCAACCAATTACAAGTATCCGTACCCAGGTAGTTGGCGGTTCGTAAGCCCCGAGAATATCGAATCAGGCAGACCCGGTGACACTCGCGACACGCCAGCCTCATGCCTATTTCTACATCCACAAAGAATGACGGAGTCTTCTTTTTGGAATGGAAATTTGCAGCAAAAACCTACTCTCAGCTGGAAGAGACGTCACAAGGAGACCGCCTGCTTTTCCTGTCGCCGTCGCTACTATCGCTGTCGCTACTACTATCATTGGCGTCTTCTTCATCGTCGTCTTTACTACTATCATCATCGTTATCGCCGCTTTTATTGTTCTCGATGGGATTGATTATATACACAAGAAATATAGCCGCGCAGACATGGGAAAATCAGTCGATCTCGTCGAAAGTGCTCATGGAAACTACCAGCGAGCATCCCCAAGATCCTCTCTGCGCGCTCTACCAGAGATTCACGGACGCACTCATAGCTTCCGGCTTCGACCGCCTTTATGAGCTTCCCAAAGATGGCATATGGACAGAAAAGACAATTTCAGGAGAACCTCATCCCTACGCCAGATATGGCCCCGGATTCATTCATCACAAGACTTCCAGTGATCTCCAACACAACGCTCAAGGCTGTGCCATGTGCCGCACCATCTGGTATGGCCATCGCCCAGAACACAGGGCGTTGATCACCCGTCTCGCTCTCTTCGCTGGATATTATTCAGTAGAAACGGAACCGAAACGATCCATACACGCGATGTCGTTGGACGACCGAATATCAGCTGGTCAAGGCTGTTTCTTCGACATAAGCATGATACGTCCTTACGAGGGAGAAAATCCTCCTTTTGTCTTTCAGATCGAGAAAGCAGGACAGCGCCTGACTTTGCGCGAGCCATACAAGACAGCGCCATGTCGGCAGACTCGTTTGAGATCGCACGATTCTGGGCGAAGGACTGTATCGAGAATCACTCGGCTTGCTCGACACCAGCACGCGAATTGCCAACACGAGTTATCGATGTGGGAACCACTTCGGGAGCTCCAGCATTCCTGCGAATCATGAATGGTGTTACCGGGCACTATGCAGCTCTGAGCCACTGTTGGGGCGGGAACATCCCCTGCAAGATGACGATGGACAATCTAGAAGCCTACCGTGTTGCTCTTCCGATGCACGCCCCGCCACAAAATTTTCTCGACGCTATAACGCTCACAAGGCAACTCGGCCTGCAATATTTGTGGATTGACGCCATGTGCATCATGCAAGATTCGACCGAGGACTGGGCCACAGAAGCTGCAAGAATGGCAGCTGTCTACAGCAATGCGAGAGTTACAATCTCAGCGTTGGACTCCCAAGGCAGTGCCCATGGCTTCCTCGTCCCGAGGTCCCATGAAAGGGTCAGATTGGGACAAGGATTCGTTCAAGTTTCTCTGAACATCCATCGAACTATCTTGAGGCAATCGAACGAGGCCTCCTGAACAGCCGCGGGTGGTGCATGCAAGAGTGGGCATTATCGATGTTCACGCTGTACATTGGAAGTGAACAGATGTATTGGGAGTGCCCAATCATAACAGCTCGGGAGGACGGAATCCCACACGATGCTCACTACTCCGCGGCACCCCTTAGCTTTGAAAAAGCACGCAAAGCGTTATACCTTGGGAAACCCACAAGCATAACAAATTGGTATACCATTGTAGCAGAGTTTAGTAGAAGAAATCTGACTTTCGACGGCGACAAGCTGCCTGCGCTGGCAGGCGTTGCTAGCCGGTTTGGATCAGCAGGTATTGGTGGCTCGTATGTTGCGGGGCTGTGGACAGACGATATCCTGAACGGCATTCTATGGCGAGCGCGAACGTCTGGTAGTTCGGGGACGTATCCTGACCTGCGCCAACCAGCGAACCCGCGGGCTCTAAGTTGGAGCTGGGCTAGCGTTGATGGGGAGATTCGGTTCCCTGTGAAAACCCCCCAATCGCATGCCTCTTTTCGAGTACTAGGGTTCGACGTGAATGTGGCAATGAATGATTTTGCGACTCCAGAGGTTGGAGGTGCTTTGAAACTGCGTGGACTCACAGCTAAAATGCGATATGCTCCTGGCAAGAGGTCGAAGCCTAGCGAGGTAGTTCACGAAGGTAACCTAGCTTTGAAAGGAGAGACAAGTTACGGAGGGACCGTCACCATGGACGCCGACCGAACTGTAGGTCGGGATTGTTGGGCACTTATTGTTGTTGGGCAACGTGGTTTGATATCTTGCTACTCGAGGAAGGTGGCGGTGGCAAGTTTAAACAGATAGGTTGCGGTTCAAGAGCCTTACCGTTACACAGCGATGACAACTTCTCTCTGAAAGAAATTTCCTTGACTTGAGCACGTGTTTGAGTGCACTGCAAGGCATTACTAGACTCCTTCGGACTTGTATGAGATTTAGTCAAATCGTACAGATTAGGCTATGAATCTGAGATGACACGACTCTAGTCCTTTGGAGCCGGAGCAGCTTCTGAGTCGTTCGCTAGAAGTGCTTCAAGCTCCGCTCCTCGTTTACGTCTTTCCTCCAACGAAATCTCTTGCTCAGGCGATGTTGACCAGCCTAGGCCCAACTCAGGATACTGGAGCGGGATTTCACCGTCGCGGGGCAGACTGTCCAGGTAAATAGGCCACGGGTTTCCCATCCAGGCATTGCTGGACTCATGATCCCGGCGTTGTTTTGACGTCAGAGGGTGAACAAGTACACTAAGCACTGTGTCAGAAACGAAGTCGGATGTTCTCGTGATTTGCACCCTTCTATGGTTATCTACGCACCTTAGATTGCCTCGATTTGACGCCAAGTAGTAGAAGACATCTGAGAAAGAGGAGTCGGGAACCCAGACTAGACACGTTGAGTTAGCCTGAACCCAGATGCGTCGGTTCAAATCTCAGGTCTACAAACTTTCATATGAACCGGCGGGGTGAGGTCCGATAGGATACTCATTCACTCGGAATAAGGGTACAGCGACAAACGCGCCTGTAGAAGATGGTCAGTAGCTGTGCACGGGGATCTCAAAGATCGAATTCACCATCACGGCGGAGCCTCAAAACTGCATCACGAAGCGCAAGAGCTCGCGCAGTCTCCGTGGGCGACTGGAGTAGGAAGTAGATGTGAAAGTGCCACTCCCGGGTCCGACTCTCGACAACCGTCTTCAGATCGTCCTGTGGTGCCGGCGGTGTGGATTGCGTAACCATGGTCATCCTGAGAGCACAGAGTAAACAAAACTGAAACGTTCAAGCTTTGTTGTTGTTGCTTTTTCCCGCCTTCTCTACCGAGGCGGGGCGTGTTCGGAATGAAGTTGAGATTCCGGCGTGGCTGAGGCTCCTCTCGGAAGTTGAGCATGCGGAGTAAACAGCAGTTGGAGCACGCCATTAACGGGGCTTTCGCGTGCGGCGGCCGCGGGATGAGAGACGGACTCGGCTACGAGCGGTTAGATCGGAGCCGATGGAATCCGAGTCATGATTGCTTTGATTGTTGCGGTGGAAAAGAGTAGCCTTAGCATTTTTTCTGCTGCCCAGCTGTGGCCAAAATTTGCGGGGTTTGTCGGTGACACTGATGGGTAGTGTAGCACTGGTGAGAATCTTACATGTGCTAGTCCATTGCTAGTTGTGATGTCGAAGGAATGGTACACAACTGAATGTCTTTGTCGCAGTACGACGGAGACCGAGGGAAAACAGGGAGACGAGGAAATAAAATGTCTTCAGAAGTTCAGTCAATACCTCGGCAGTGGCATATTTCAGGGACGTATCGGTGAAAGGGAGACCGAGTTGGTCGTATTTCCTTCCATCCAACGATCGGTTTCGTACCCAGCGTAAGTAAAAATCATCAAACTGGCATCAACACGCAAGAGCCTCAGGATGGGATGCGTACAATATGAAGACGGATGTCCCCGAGACACCAAATCCGAGACACAAATTCGCATCTTGTGCGATAAGGGTGCCAAATGCAGATGATCGTCCCCCCCTGCCACGCCTGCCTTATCAACTTGTCACACTAGCAGACCCCAATGCGGCAGGCCATTCCAGACGAAATTCCATGCCAAGTTGTCAGCCTGTCAGCATCCAAATACAACAACAGGCAGAAACATAGCAATGACGCCGCATATCTACCGTTGTGTTGAAAAGCTGTGCCAGACGCCACAGAACTATCAAGGTAAGACTTCAGCAATGACACTGTCCGATCACCGACTATCTGGTCTCACGTTGCACAAACTTCCTGCGCATAAACGACAGCACTTCGCATGTGATTGAGAGACACCAACGCGAACTCAATTCTTGTTGGGCGTTGTAAGGAATGCTGCTTGCGGGGATCGGTATCGAAAGGTCTCGAAACAATTATCACATACGGGAAACTGCATGTGAAGAGGGAGCAGATGCCAACGGCTCGTGGATGATATAAGCTGAGATTCTGCCACGAAGCTTAGGGTTGTGTTCGGCCACACTCTCCTTCTCATCTGTTTCGTTTTTCAGTTGGCCTCTCAGTGATCAGAGATCACGACAACAGCACCATGGCCTCCCCCGCAGCACTTACGGACACCGTCGAGGTCTACGAGACCGTGGAGACCAACATCACAGAGACCATCGAGGTCACCTCCGTCAACAAGGCTGGCAGAACCCAAGTTGAGAAGGTCGTCGTCGAGCTGCCGGCATACCACACAGCCCCGCCATGGCAGCTTCTGTGGGATGACTTGAAGCTCTTCATCCTGAAGTCCTACAAGCTTCCCGTCGTTGTGTTCCCGTTGGCCTACCCCCACCGCGGCCACACCAGATACCCGCCTCTGGACCAGGCCTGGGTCCCTCACATGATTCGATTCGGCGCCATCAACCGTGCCGTCACCTACTTCCAGCAGAGGTTCCAGGACATCATCGACCCTCATTTCCCCTCTGGTGAGATGGACGAGCTCTACCCCTCCGTCGGGAACCTTCTTTGCCTGGCGGCTCACACTGTTCTGATCGTCACTCAACTTGCCTTCCTTCTGTCTCTCCCTTTCATCGCAACCTTCCCGTTCACTGCGGTCCTGCCCTACGCCATCGCCTTCGTCGCCATCAACTACCTTGCCTGCATACCTCTCAACTCTGGTGTCAAGGGAGGCGTTCTTGAGTCTCACCAGATCCCCGAATCTGAGAACTGGGTTAAGCACGAGAACGAGAAGTGGATCTTCCTTAACGGTGTCTCTGTTGGGTAAGCATTACATCCCCAAACGTAACCAGTCCGGTGATTGTGCTGACATGACAAAAGCTCTCACTGGCTCCAGGGCAACCTGAACAGACTCTCGAGGACTTTCCACCGCCCCATCACTGGTGTTCACAACAAGACGTGAGTACTTCGAAACCCAGTGATTAGAAACGAAAATACTAAGACAACTGTGACAGAGCTGGAATTATCTTCGACGTGATTCAGTGTCTCGTGGAGAGATGCTTCTACTTCGGCACCACCGACACCAGAGAGTGCTACGCCCTCATCGCTGGAGCTCTTGCCGACCCCGCCAAGGACAGGGTTGTTCTCATTCTCCACTCCCAAGGCGGTCTTGAGGGCAGCATCATCCTCGACTGGCTCCTCTCCCACTGCGCCCGCAAGGACCTCAAGAAGCTCGAAATCTACACCTTCGGAAACGCCGCCAACCACTTCAACAACCCCAAGATCGACGAGGGCGAGTACGTCGTCGGACACATCGAGCACTACGCCAACGATGGGGACTTTGTCGCCGAGTGGGGTGTCACCCACTTCAAGTCCCTGATCTCCGAGCAGACCAAGGAGGCCAAGAACCACTCCAAGAAGAGCCACCGCCACAAGCGTCAAGCCCACGAGTCTGCCGTTGCCAACATTCTTGGCGTCACCCCGAGACAGAACAACTTCAACGGACTGCTTTTCAAGAACAAGGGCAAGTGGGGCCACTTGCTCAACCAGCACTACCTCGACAGAATCCTGCCCCTGAACAACACTTTGACTGGTGTCGTCGAGGGCAAGGAGAGCAGGGGACACAAGTACTTCCTTGATGCCACCATGGTGCAGGGACGTGGCCTTCGCAAGGGTGACAAGAACAAGGTGGCCAACGACAGCAGACTCTGGCAATACATCAACGGCAGAGAGCCTGGCATGGTCAACGGAAACTAAAGAAGGCGAAAGCTTTCATGAAGAGGTGCAGAATCAGTAGAGGCGTTTTGGATTTCCTCCACCATGTCGAGCATAGCTCGCAGGGTATGGATTAGTGTTTCAACACAGCCCTCTTTGACAACTCATGTCTTCAACAGCACAACTCATCTTTAAAACTATCATGTTTAACTCAAAATTCAAACCTGGCTTATGCCCCCAAATTACTGTGATACATGACTCGTCATTGGTAGCCTTAGTGAATTGTTCCAACATCTTGAATGAGCAGTAATTACAATTGAAACATTATGTTCTATATGCACATCTCATGCTGAGGTGTTTTTAACAAACAAACTCAGTAAACAAATGTCGTTCCATACCCAGATTGATCACCGGTGAGAACGTCAACCTCAAGCGGAGCTTCATAAGCAGCACCAGACGAGCTGAAAGCACCCTCCAGGGCCTGGAAGGGGATGTTCTTCCAAGTCTCCTGGATCTTGCGCGCGCTCTTGAGGAACTCGGTGCGGACACTAGAGTAGTTGGCAGCAACCAACTCACGATCCTTCTTCACAAACTTCCCGTCGACAAGAACGTGCTGGATGTCACCAACGCTAGCATGCAGAATCACTGCAGCGACAGGGTCGATCCAGCCGAGTAGCGCAGGACTCTCGCCATCCCAGACAACGACATCGGCCTTGGCTCCTTTGGCGATGACGCCAAGATCGGGACGGCGTAGAGCGAGACCGCCGTTGCGGGTGGCCATGAGGAAGGCCTGGTTAGCGGTCATGGGCGTGGAGGTCGGGACCTTCCAGTGGGCCAGGACCTGCTGGTAGAGTAAGCGGCGGGTGCTCTGCAGCCAGAGACGAGCCTGGGTAAGGATGTCGGTGGAGAAGGTGAAGTGCGTGTCCACGCCGATGGCGGCTTGGTCCTGAATCAGATGGCTGTTAGGGTGGGTGTGGCCGTAGTGCATCTCGGACTCTGGGGTGATGGAGATGTATTGGTTTGTAGAGCGTAAAAGAGAGGCGCCGCGGTAGGTCAGGAATGAGGCGTGGGAGAAGACGACGGGAATGCTGGTGTTTAGGGCGCCAACGGCATGAACGTCCTCGGGGCTGTTGGTAACTAAAGGAGCTATCAGTGACTTTGACTCGGCTGGCGACGAAGCCTGATGGATGACTTACTGCCCCAAGGCCCTTGGAGACTGTGGGTTGTGATAACCGAGACATTGAACTCCCTAGTACTTGTTAGCAAATACCTCTAGATAGGTTTCTGTCTTGATGTGAGAGATCTCACTTGGCAATATCGACGACAGCGTTGACTTGGTCAAGGACCGGATCGGGACCGAAGAAGTCGCAGGCAACACCGAGGCTGGTGGCAGAGCCATCAAACTCGGCCTTGGTGGCAATGTCTCTGAAGTTCGCAAGCTGCTCAGAGACAGTGTAGTTGGTGACATTGTGGAAGGCATAAGACCAGAAGACTCTTGCGCCGCTGTCAATGCTGCCCTTCAGTCCGGCCTCGGCAGTGGCGTTGGACCATGTATGGTGGGCGTGATCGAGGGTGGTGGTGACGCCAGCATTGAGAGCCTCGTAAAGCCCCGTCAACTGACCGATATATACATCATCGGCACTGACAAGGCCAGCAGCGGCATATTCTCCGTAGCGAGTGAAGTACTCAGCGAGAGACGTGTTTGAACCGATGGTTTTGAAGGCCGTCTGCCAGCCGTGGCGATGAGTGTCAACGAAGCCAGGAGTAATGATCTTGTTGGTCACGTCCACAACTTGAGTTTCATTGCCACTCACGGGTTGACTGGCAGCCTCCTCGGCGGTGTAGATAGCCGAGATACGGTCGTCGGTGATGAGAAGAGAGCCATTGCGGATGACGTTCAGTGAGTTGGTCTGGTCGTCGAAGCCTACGATGGTGCCACCCTGGAGAAGGACCGATGAAGCGCTGGCCAGACCGACGGAGGCCGCCAGAGACGTGACCAAGTTGAGGGCATGCATGTTGAGTGGTGCCTGTTTCAGGAGCTGCTATCAAGAATAACGGTCTCACACTACAGTCAGACGATAGCATACGACTCACGACCACCGAGGCCGTCGCCTCGTTTAAATACTTGCTCGGAGCAACGTCATCCCCACCACACCATTGTTTGCTCATGCTGGTATTATCACGATTGGAAATCTGAAATGGGACTTTGAGCTACGGCAGAGCTAGGCGGATATCCGAGCGTGCCAATCCGGTGCCTTCCGGGAAGCCTGAACTAGCGAACGCTCAGCGTGGGGTTAGATTCCTTGACGAAAGCCATCCACTCCCTAGCTCCGTCATGTGCCCAGCGGTTTTTGGCCACCAGGTGGAGATCGAGTGAGCTCCCCACGGAGGAAACTCGTGTAGGTTGGCTCAAAATGCGGTCATGGAATCTCCGGGAGGACACCACCATGGGCCCAGAAAGACGTTTAGGTGGATACTTACCATCGTGACCGCCGATGCTCTAAAGCTTCTTGGTGGGTAATTCGGGGGCGGGCTTTACACTAGCTTCTGCCCCCACATATGGAGAATTTGAATTCGATGAACGGGTACTTGATTGTGAGTTAAATGTCGGCTTCTTCCATTGTGTCTGGTTATCACTAGCGGCCAAAGCATAACTTAACCTCTAGGCACCCATTCGGACTTGAGATGACGTGCCGTCTTACTGCTCGAGGGAGTAAGCGTGCTGAATTTGACCATCGATTTTCCCAAATCTGACCAATTAGAGAAACGGTCCTAACCCCGAAGTAGAGGTCCGTAGCACTTCCGATCGGATGTAAGACGGCTTGGTTCCTTTGACCACGCTCCTAGTTCGTGTTGTAATGTTTTCCGGGAGGCTCGGATCATGTTTACTCTCTCTTCTTGGCAGGTTGTAATTGTGGTTCGAAAGATCCGAAAGCCCCCACAATGGTAAGCGCTGACTGAAAGTGGTTCCTGAGTTTGTGGCTGGCTATAATGCATCGTCGTCATCCGGCGGGAGAAGCGTGGCATTGGCGTGGATGCGGGTGGAATCAGGTCGGTAAAGACCCACTTCGGCAGTTCGCCGGACCCGCCCTAAAGTCCCGGACCGGGATGTTCTATACACACGAGAACACCCGGAATTCCCGTCCGAATTGCCGTAATACCGCTCCCGTCGTGCATGTTCTAGAAGACAAAAGACTCCATGGGATTCGTAATGTGCATCCCGACGACTGCTTGCTCCCAGATCGATGTCCAATTCGCAAAGACTGAGGTGGTGGCTGGCGGCGCACGTGCTCCGTGCCTGCCAAGTAGAATGCATGCTACCGTTGAGATGTCAATCAAAAGAAGGTTTAACTATTTGATAGTGCCAAGATGTCTTGGAAGTAAATCGTTATCGCAAACCTAATCTTTTTTAACATGAAAGATACATGTTGAATCGGGTCAAATACGGCAACGCTACCTCCCGATCGTCCGCAAAGACTGTTTCCGACGTTCTGGCCTTGAAAACCATCTTCGACGTTGACGACGCTTACTATGAGTGGCATCGACAGCAGGGGCACCATAAGAACATTCACAGTGGGTAAGGCCTTGCAGGTTGTGACCCAAGCAGGGAGACAGAGGTTTGACGGACTTACGGACTTACGGATATCCACGTGTTCACGGATGATGTGACACTGAGAGAATTCAAATTTCTCGCCAGATTCTCAGGTAAGATCGCACGCTACTAAATTCTGCATGTAGACATTAAAGCTCATTACTTCATGTCTCTGTTTGCAGTCAGATTCAGTAAGTGCATCAATGTTTGACTCGGGCAAAGGGGATTGAATAAAATCGGGTTTGCATGATAGTTCTCACTGCATTCGGAAACATCAACTCATCGCTGAAACAGCCAATAATAATTAATACTCGCATTGATGGCCGCAAAGCTGCGGGCCAAATCAAGAGACTATTAGTTGACGTAATGTGGCTTTTTTGCTCATTGAAGAAACGAGGAGAGAGTGCTGGAATCAAGACTCGACGCACGAAATATAGGCTTTAGGGGCTAATGATATTCGTAAAGAGCTGCCAAGCTATCTGCGTGGAGGACTTCTGACCCTTCCAGCGGCTACACCGATAATAACGGGGACCAGAGAGACCAAAAGGGGAGTGAGATTAAGGGCGCATGAAGAGGATGGACGATGAAGTAAGATGTCAGAGATTACAGAAAATATAATTGAAGTAATCAAAGACGATACGCTGTTAGTGTGCCCGTGCAGACAGTGTGAGATTCCGCGAGCTTGAGTTCAAGAACTGCCATGCTAAGAGCACGGAATACGAATCACTCATTTGGACTAGCGATGGCCCATTCGCGATTGACATTCAAAGTCTAAAAATAAGGAAAGAAACACTGGTTTTCTCGGATGATGGATATGCCATTGAACAGACTCTCAAAGTTGTGAGACTACACATGCGGCGTCCCTCGTGGCTTCATCACAACAGGACCACGCCGACTAACCGAGAGATTGTGGAGGAGAGTCAGCTGACATGGTATTTAGGTACCGGTTCACTCGCCATCAGGGTACATGGTGGCTTATTCAAGCTTTTCAACTTTTGTTCTTTTGGTATCTGTAAAGCACATCATCATGCATATAAAGTCCGCGTGATCGCCACCTCTCAGACTCGTTCTGACCTTTGGCAGTAAACTAAGAACCTTGCTTCCTTCAAGCCTTTAGATCGTGGTCCTCGTGACCTGTCTCCCAAAAGAACGAAAATTTCACGAAAACGGTTTTGAAAACAGTCATTCTTTTCGCGGTTACGTTCCAAAGAGCCGAAACACTCGACGGAAGCCTTCGACAAACGTCCATCACCAGCCTCCATCACAAATCTCTATCACAGACTTCCATCACAAACATCACGGAGAACGACTCGAACTTGAAGATGCCCAGTGCTGAGGATTCTCCGCACTCACTTGGGGGGCTTCTTGTCATCTTGTCCACCGCAGCAGCGTCGTGGCTATGGGTTGCCGGCATGTTTTACAGCCCGTGGGCCCAAGAAAGCGAACCTGTAGTCGGTTTAACGGCTGGATTTCTCATAGTCGTCTATCTTTTTTGTTTTACCGCTCTACTTCTACCATTGCTCATTGATGATTCCCTCGTAGCCAACGCTCAAGCAGCTGCCGCAATTTTAGGATTCGGAATTTGCGGTTGTTTCGTTCTGGTCACCTCCGGATGGAAAGACTGGGAGCAACTCCTTTGGATAATACCGAGTCCGTATATTGGTATGCTGTTTGAAACCAAGACGTCAGCTTTAGCGGGCGTTGCACGGTTGGTGGCGGGTCTGCGGGGAGATCATTGCCCGCGCAATGATTGAGGCAATTCAACGGAAAAGCGGACTACCTTATGGAGGAAGTGATGAAGACGGCTGATTGGGAGAGTAGCTGGGATAATACGGGGAATTGGCAGAGGCTTGCTTTGTGTAAGGTATTCAAGCCTGAGGAAGATTTCGTGGATGCAGGTTGAATTCGGGCATCATCTGATGAAATAGAAGAATTCATTCTCTTGTCACTGAAAACTTTAACCATCAATGATTATACTATAATGCATCCTAGTGGGTCGATCATGTCGCAAATCTACTGTGGATGGTTGAGAGCCTCGTACGCATGACTAAACGCAGTTCAGAATTCAATAGGCGAAGGGATAGACCCATAATTGGAATCAACGTACAAACCAAGGTAAGATATTGATAAAGGTCTGGTATATGGTGTTGTACAAATATTGATGTGAACATGGAAATCTTGGAGAGTGCGCTGGGCCTAACTTCTACGGTATGAAGATAATCTTGAGGGACTTGAGAAAAAGAAAAGCTCAGATAGAAACTTCAGGTTGTCGAAATTTGCGAGCCAGAGCTGGAAGTTTGAGTTGAGAAACCTTCAAAAACGCTCACAAGGTTGCTTCACGCAGCTGTAGGCAACTAAAAGATGCAAATGAGGCGGCCGCTGCGGTCCTCGTGCTCCATTCACGACGATGCCACGCGGAGAACCCGAAACGTACTTGGGATCAAGACCATTACGAATTGTAGACGGTCATAGAGGTAGTCAGGCACCAGCTTGGGGGCATCATGGTACCAAGGAATCGTTCAAACCTTTCAGGTTCGTTCGGCACCTGGACAGCTCGCGCGCAGGATGATATAAATCTCGAGACCTCTCCACTTTTTTGGTGTCAGCTTCAGTCCTCCCAACTTCGTCAGAGACGCTCGAACAAATCAATGGCATTCGGTATTGCGAAATCTGCTTTGCGGGTTCTAGTTGAAAGGAAAATCGGAGAACAACCTGCCCAAACTGAAGAAACAAGCCCTCGACTACTTCGACTTTGGTAGCAGTCCATAGCACTCGACCAACTGCCCCAAGCCCGCTGAATACGTTCAAAAGCGGTTTCAGAACTCGCTCGCAGGCACTGTATCCGCCAAACAGCGTTTAATTAAACCCTCACGTTCTCGGTATAGTTACGCTCAAGAACGTCCCCACCACTGAGGATACTAAGCCGACAAGCCCTCAACGGAGCTGCAAAAGGCCTCGCAAGAAACGACTAGAGCCTCAAAACCCACGTCTACGATGCCCGGAAACGAATCAGAAGACACGACGCTGTCATTTGGCGGCCTGCTTATACTATTCTCAATCTTGGCGGCATCGTGGGTGTGGATCGGCGGAATTTGTTACAGCCCGTGGTTTCAATGTTATGAGGACCTCACCGGTTTCATGCTGGTCATACTCATGACCACCCATATCATATGTCTGATGACCCTTGTCGGCCTTATGATGGCAAGTGATTCCGAAACGGCTAACGCGAGGGCCGCCGCCGCGATCATGGGGTTCGGAATCTCCAATTGCTATGTCCTTATGGCTTCTGGATGGGGACACCATCAGCCATTACTTTGGGCGCTGACAGGCCCGTATTTTGGAATGTTGTTTGAGATTGTCACCGGGGCGTTCTCGGGCATTGCATGGCTGTTGGAAGTGCTACATAGACACAAGGCGTTGGCGGCTGGAAGGGAGCGATTATGCCAGGATTCAAAAGCACACGGCACTGAGTGAATCGATGCAGTCGTTCAGAGCAGAGGATATTATAGGCGACGCGGAACCTGACAATAACAGGCACGGACGGAGCGGTCACTGTATATGTAGCCATATTGGTGATTGATATAAAAACTATCCAGTTATTCCTTTGAAATCTCACATCGCAAGCCCTTCCTACGTTCTCTCGTGCCTTTGAAGATGCTGTGACGAAAAGTAGTCGTTAGTGGGAGGGACACCTTGAACCAGAGCCAAACCCCATTTTCAGTGATTTGAAACGACCCTTGCATCTTACACCCTGATCTTTACGGTTTACCGTCAATCACGATTCTCAGGATTACTCCCACTGAAAACAAGGACCACTCGCTGTTCGACAAGAACAAGAACCAACGTACCGACTTTTGGACTCGGCTTTCATTGAACGCTTAGTCCAAGATGTTTTCAATGATGTACTTCGCAGCCACATCTCGACCCTCACCTAATTGCCCTCGCCTCTCAGCAAGCCGTTTTGCACGATCCAGGAGCGTTCTAGAGTTGGGTCCGATCATCACCTGTTTCATTGCATCCCCACGCTCCTTAGCTTGGTATCTCGGTGCCGTAGTCGGGCTAACCCATTTTTCGATGCCCAAATACTCAACCCGTTGAGCAAAGTCATAAGTATCCGCCCACACAGGTAGTACCACCTGAGGAACACCGGTGCTTTAGTTTTCCACTATTTCCGGTCCGGTATACGGTATGGCAGCCCGGGCGATGATGCTCAAGACAATGGGCATTGTCCGCAAACTTGGCGTAATCTCCAGCAGTTGTCTGCCACCAACCTCGGGTGAGAGCAACGCCTTGAAATAATGTGTGCCCCGAATCTCGTGAAACCTGATCGGGCTATCGTCCGATTAAGCTTTCATACCGTCTTCAGAGGCCGCGGTGACTGCAGCCTGGATCGGTGCACGTGAAGGAGGCCAGATGGATCTCGACGTCAGGGGTTGCGCCCATCAACGCGTAATATGTCGCCAGGAATATGTCGGCTTGGCCATACTCGGAGTTGGTGAGCATAAGAACCTTGCGCCTTTGCGACATCCTAACTGACAATGGGAGTCAATCTTCAGTCCCTAAGGGGGATATAATGTGGAAGGAAGAGGACTTTCGATATTGTGAAATCTATCGACACAGATGCCGGAGAAAGAGACCCTACACAACCTCTTGCAACTTATCTCATTGGATCATATGGTTGGAATACTTCGCTTCTTGGCCCATCAAGCCACCATGTCCAAAGGCGACCTAGGGCTTACTATCGGCCTCACAGCCACATAGTCCAACACATGTAGCTAGGTTGTTCGAGGAATTCGCAACTGGTTGGCTGGTGCATTTCTGATTCAACTTCAGCATCAATTGGGCACGAGAGAAATAGGGTGGCTATTGAATCGCACAATCGAGACCGCTAAGAGAATTCACCGAAGTCAGGGCATCCGAAAGCTTCAATGCGATGAATATTCAAGATACTCAAATACTGACTCGGTAATCGAACCATGACTGGACCAGCAGAGATCTAGAGGCAAGAATACAACCGCCCGCCATACAGAGTACTCCGACGTACAGCCCAGCGAGTGCCATGCCTCCGATACTCTCCAATATCTGACCACCGATCGGAACCGTAATCAAGAGCGCAAAGCTAACAGTAAAATTCATACTCCCAAAACAGCGACCATAGTCCTTGGTCTGGCACGTCTTGCCCATGCATGCGGGAATCAGAGACGAAAACACACCCGAGCTGAAGCCCCACAGAACCGCAAATACGTAGAGGGCCTGGATATGGGTGGTGCCGAACGGGAGTATGGTAACCGCGACACAGACGATGGTGACGCATGTACTCGTGAACAAGACATTGTAGTGCCCGAGCTTGTCACCTAGAAATCCTGCCCCTATCCTGCTGATGCAGCCACAGCCGTTGACGATGGCTACGATGTTGTAGCCCGTGTCTGCGGGATACCCGGCCCAGTTCGCGAGGGTGGGGAAGATGCCTGAGATGCCGAAGATGACGAACTCGAGGAGGAAGAAGGCGGCTGCGATGAGGGAGAAGGCGGGGACGCGGAAGGCGGCGAAGTTGATTGTCGCGCTTGCGGCGCGGAGTCTCGTGGTGGAGGTAGCAGCAGCGTCCGCGGATGGCTGTGAGGGGACAACAAGTTGCGTGTGATGGTGGGCTCGCGAGAGCTTCGCAAAGGGGATGAAGCATAACGTTCCTGGGATCATGACGCCCGCGATGGTGAAGCCCACGAACCGCATCGACCATGACCAGCCCCATTTGGGAAATAATTCTCTCAGAAGGAACGGGAAGACCACGCCGCCGAGCGCTGAGCCGGTGAGGGCCAGACCTATAGCAAGACCTCGAAGTCTTGTGAAGATCTTACCGACGACGGAGACCGCGACCGTCGACGCCAATGCTCCGCCGATACCGCCGTAGACGCCCAGGCAGAGCATGAACTGCCAGTAATGCTTGCATTCGGCGAGGAGGAAGAAAGTAGGCAGAGTCAGAGCCGTGGAGAGAGGTGCCAAGATTTCGGTTCCATAACGGTCAACTATGGGGCCTGCTTGGATCCCAAGGAATAAGGTCAAGGCAGTGTAAAGGCCGGTCACCCAACCGATGTCGCGGGCCGAGTATCCTGAGAGCTGGTGTTCTTGGAGATAGGCTTGGACTGTGCCGATGGCCTGGGGGAATCCTGGAGTGATATACTAAGCAGATTGTATCTCAGGACGACGGGTATTCAGACTCACCATATGATGGTAGCAGAAATATGAATGCTCCCAGAACGCATACCCAAGATGAAATCCTCTTCTCAATATCTGCTGACCTGGTGGTTCGTAGACTCGGGGCATCTGAAGGGGGAGCTTGTTGACCGCGCTCCAGCTCTATATCGCCAGCCCCGCGCACTGTTCCGAGGTCGGAGTTGTTCTGGGCACTTGGCAAAGACATTGTCAACGGAGAGCAACTTGGCTTCAATCCTTGAATTATACAGAGTCGTATTGAGCCACCCGAGGCTCGGAAAGAAGGAGAAAATACTGTAGACACACAAACTGGTGGACTTGCGGACTACAAGATTACGGATAGAGTTGGAAGAAAGGCGGTGGAGAAACTGAGATAGTGCGGGGATCGGCGGCGCTACGGTGTGGGATGCCGATGGTGGAGTCTGGAGCGGCCGGCCCGAGGTGATCCACAGTCGGACTGAATGTCCGCGAGTGGGATGCCGATTCTGGAGTCCAGAGGGCCCGGGCCCGGCCCATCCGCAGTCGGATTGAGTTTCCGGGGGTGGGATGCCGATGCTGGAGCGGCCCGTGGCGATCCACTACCTTAAGTGAACTGTGAAGTTGCATTCCGGGGGCCATGAGATATTCTAAATGTTGATTGAGAAGCAGACTGACTGGGACATTCCACTCTATGCGCTATTCCAACTCCATGACTCCCTTCTTCGTACAATATCTACACATTGATGATCTTCTTTATGTAATCCACCAGCTCGTCTCCTTTGTGCTGACCGAATTCATCTTCAAACAGGCCAACCCTGAGCTGCGACTCAATCTCATCTGCATCTGGGACAGGATGTCGCTCATAGTTGACGGGCCCATCCGAGATGGAGTGGGGGATAAACACCGA
The DNA here is from genome assembly GCA_014705045.1 of Colletotrichum theobromicola. Taxonomy (NCBI): domain Eukaryota; kingdom Fungi; phylum Ascomycota; class Sordariomycetes; order Glomerellales; family Glomerellaceae; genus Colletotrichum; species Colletotrichum theobromicola. The sequence goes on from JABGLZ010000136.1 coordinate 72,470, forward strand.
GGCATTCGTAGTGATGGGCGTCCTATCTTCCCGAACACCCATGCCCACGCAGTCACCATCGACGAACCAGAGCCCAAGAACGGGGAAATTGGATTGACCCTGCTCGTCCTTGAAGTCGGGCGGCAGCGCCAGCTCCTGCACGACGTACCCCTCGTATCCGTAGTACCCCATAGACGCGTCCTGAAGCACCTCCCCGTCGGTCTTGAGCACCACGTCTGCTCCCTCGCGGGAGAAAATCGGCTTCCGTGCAAACCTCGTCAGTGTAGCAGGCACTTCGTTGTCGAAGTAGGTCGGGAGCAACCACTTGGATCGCGGGTCATCCTTAAACAGCTCCCAGAGAACGGCGAAGAGTGCTTTGTTGCTCCACACCAGCTTATACGGGGCCTCGATCCAGATCGTGCCGCCGACGTACTGCCCCGTCTCGTCGCGTTTTCCAATGTTCTCCATGTCCTTGAAACACGCCTCTCCAAACTTCTGCACCACCATGTACTCCCACGGATACAACTTGAAAATAACGTCAATGTGCTCGCCCTGCTTGTCGTAGAAGCGGCCGTCAACCTTGGACAGACAGATTTCCTCCACCGTGATGGCTTTGGTCTGCCATCCTGCCTGCTGACACGTGTCCATCAGAAGCATCGTGTTTGATGCGTCCTCGCAGGTCGGCTCGCCTTCTCCGACGGCGAAGTGCACCGTAGGCTTGAAGCCCAGCTGTTCCTCGACGAGCTTCAGGTTGCGCTTCCAGCCTTCGATGAGCGATTCGGTGATGTGGTTGAACTGGTCGTTCCCATGGCCCGTTTGCTCTAACCAAAGCCACTGGATTGACGCCGCCTCAATCAAGGAGGTCGGCGTATCCGCGTTGAATTCGTAAAACTTTGGCACACGAAGTCGCGGGTCGGGGTGATCAAGGCCGCCGAAGCACACGTCGAAGCGACCGTATATGCTTCCCCACGCAGGCTCTCTATCCCACGAGTCGACGATTTGCTTGAGCGTGTACGCGGGAACCGCCATCTTGTCCGTGATAATGTCCTTGTGCTCCACGAGGTAGTCTACCGCCTCGCAGCACATCGCAAAGACATCCTTGGATGCGGCCTCCAGCAAGGCCACCTCCTCAGACGTGAAGGAGTAGTAGCGGTCGTCGGGCCAGTATGGCTCTGTGCCGCCTGGCGTGACAAGGTCGCCGAAGACGAGGCCTTGACTCTGCACGAGGCGCGTGGCGTTTGGCCTCTTCTCTACAGGTACACGGCGCATGGTTGGTTGTGTTGGTGATTGTGAGTCTAAGCTGATGGACGTTGGTGGTGCCTGAGAGTTGCTGGTTGAGAAGACGTCGGTTAGGAGAGAGAACCGGCGGGGAGCTTTGGACTGAAAACTACCGGTTAGTTGTGCCAAGAGTAAATTTAGTAGACTTTGATGTCCAGTGGCGCTGCATTCAATGCAAACTCTCTTTTCAAACCTGCTGCAACTTGGCATGAGAGTCGCCTGCTAATAAATGATGCCAAGACCTTATTTACGTTGGTTGCAGAGTGCGATGAAGTCTCCTGATCTGTGGCCTTTGCTCTTTATCAGGAGACACCGACTCAGGGACAGGGCGATCAAACGCAAGGCCAGCGGCCGGCGGGACCGGCATCATCGCTACTATGGCGTTGTGGGCAGGTAAAACCTGTGGAGCTATTATCGCAGGGGCTGGCGGCCCACAGGAAGGTCTGGAATAACTACCGACTGGCTGAGGTGCTGTGGGCAATGTACCCGACCTTGCCTACGATGCGGATAGCCCGCGAAGACCTGACAGTGACCAGTGTTCTTACTGCGGTAGCAGGCTAAAGTCAAATACCTATTGGATGGATCCCTACCGGGTCTCATTGCCTGAAGCCGACTAGGTGCGGTGTATTGATCACAGGCGAAAGACTACCTATTCAGTAGTTGTCCTAGATCTTCCCGTGGGCTGTCAGTTCCCACGATACCAGCGTGGCAGCTTTTACGGATACTTTGCCCTTAATACCTCATGCGATGAACTTCGCTCGGCAAAATTTCCCGCGGGGGCTGCGAATAGCAGTTCGGATTCGGGTCCCCGTCGATCTCTGGACCCTCAGTTTAGAGTTTCTCGTCGGCCTGCGAAGTTGTAGGGCGTGCCGGTAACACCGTTAGGGTCTTGGCGCATTGCGAAGAGGGCATAAGGCGTGCCTTACGGCAGGGATGACTTCCGATGACTTCGTTTATTCAAAGCTTCTTTTTTAAGCTTCCAGGAACATGTTCCAGAATCACAAAATTTCTGTTAAGATTTGGCGAGCCGAGATTGAAGAGAAAAGAAGGTCTTAATTTAGAAGAAATCTATCATCCCATGTAATTCTGTACTCTAGTCTACCAACCCCACATGTTCTCGATATTGTTGCACCAATCGGTCGGGATTCCACAGAAGCTTTGGTCGGCCTCCGTCGGGGCCTTGACGCACTTGTTCTCTCCGGCCTTGTTGCGGATGCACACGGCCGTGACGGCCTGCGGGTTGGGCCACGCCTGGCGCATCTGGCAATCCGGGTTGAGCGTGATGGTGGTGCTCTTGTCGCGGGAGTACCACTGCCACGCACCCGGACAGTAGCCGACTGAGAATCGGAATCCCGTGATGGCGTCTCCCGTGACCGTCGTGTCTGCGCATAACCCACCGGCGTGAGCCGAGACGACAAGCGCCGCTGCGGAGATGATGGAAGAAAAGTGCATCTGGCGCGCCACGTTAGTAATCAAGGTTCTCGATCAGGCAGAGAGAGGGGGTTGGCTACTCACATTGAAGAGGCTGGATCGCAGTAAGGACAGTTGAAGCGAGTGTGGTTGAGGGCTGGCTGGTGAAGAATTTGAAAAAAGAGCGTGGAAGGTGCCCAGAGAATTGGGGTCTCCGCCCGGGTCACTTTAAGTCTAAGTATTTATGTCAGGAGCGACCAAATGTTCATCCCATGGGGAAGAGTAACGAGTGAGCTTCTTTCAACTAAGATATAAAATGCCAAGAAACGTGGAATTGTACTTGTATTAAACACCGCCCCCCGAAGGTTCCGTGCGTGAGTCGCGTGAGTAATATAATCGAGGTATCCGTGGAACCTTATTAATAGGTGCTTAACATGAAGGATATACGCGATCGACAGCGAGATAGCACATCGAGTCAGGCGTTTCCGAAGGCCTCGCAAGGCCTCGTGGACCGCAAGGCCCCTAGGGCGCATTGGACCTTCAACAACATAAATGTGGACTCTGCCCACGCCGTATCTTGCGTTGGTAGCCCTTCGTTTGGACGACCGACATCCAATCTTTTAACGTCATCAACCCACGGTCCTTACCAAACACACACACTCTTTTGTTGTTTTCCCCCTTCTCGCCATCATGACGAGGCAACACGTTCCTCTGCCCGGCCTGCGGACCATGGCGACCGCCTTCTTCCTCGCCCGCATGGCCCAGGCCGAGAACAAGACCTACAAGAACTACTGCTCCGACCTCAACGACAAAGTCGTAGACTTCAAGAACTGCGATGGCAAGCAACCCGCAAACACGTTCTTCATGTTCGCCAGTGACGACCAAAACATCCCCCTCGGCACCGCCGTCGATCCCATGCACGTAGATCTCTTCGACAGCTCTGACCCCGTCGAGCGCCAAAACATCCTCCTTCCACTGGAGATCGAGGAGGGTGGATTTGGAAAGCGCCAAGATTGTGGCACGGGTGGTGGTGGCGGTAACACCGGCAATGGCGGTGGTGGCCGCGGCGGCGTGATCATTGTGGGTGGTGGTGTTATCGTCGGTGGCTAAGACAGCCACGGGTGGACTGGAGTTGGTGTTGATGGGAGATATTGCGATAGGGATAAAGCACGAATTGCTAGAGGGAGTCTCAGAGGCATCTAGAGGAACCTATGAGTGATACATAAACGTGGGAGAAGGTTACGGTGGAATGGCCGTGAAGGAAGGCACACAATCAGTGACGACTTAGAGAAGAGCATTAAGGTCGAATATAAAGTTTCAAAATACAAAGCATTTAACAATTTTTAACAAGTCTTCCAAGTAGCGATTCTCCATGCGAATTAGCCTTCCTCGGAGTGGAGTTGCGTGATGCTACGCAGGGCCTCTTCTTTTGGGGCCCATTAAGCAGCACTCCTTGCCGATTAGACAGCCCTCCTAACCCGCAGCACCCCTCAGGTCCCCTGCTGGCTGCAAAGTCTCTCTCTAACACTCTCGCCGCAAGGGCTCCTATGGCTACAAGGGCTCTGCTTGTTAAGAAGGGCACTTGAAGACGACCTGAACTTCAACTTGAATCTATTGATTATATAAGAAAACTTGAGCTCACCGAGACATACCGAGGCATACCGAGGAGTGCTTTGGGGGTGCTGTATAATCGGTGAGGAGTGCCGACTAATAGGCTCCTTTCTTTTCTATATGTTGCTGTAGTTATGTTCTGCAATACAACTCTTAGTCACGTTGCTGACAGCAACGTCTCGCTTCATTGACAACGTTATCATGGATCGGCAAGCCCATCATCTTTCAGTTGTGAGATGCAAGGTGAAGAGGCCAAATGCTCGTGGAAACTTCGGTGCAACTTGGTGATGCCGCTGCCGCTGCGGAGATACCGGCAATTACAGAATCGCCCGCTCGTATCTGCGAAATGTCTGCATTGATCAGGTAGTCAACTGCGACAAAGCTTGTAACCGAATCATCCCACCGGCGACGGAAAATCCAATGGAGGCCAAAGTGAATGACAAGGGTGATGTCACTTACGGACTAGCTTTGAATGGAGCAATTCTCGCGCCATTATCCGTACATATGTTCCAAGTCCCCAACGGTCAGGTGTTGCATGCTCTCTGTGCGACACGAGTCGTTCAGAATCGCGAGAGACTAATCTTCAACCCTCGTCTCATCGAAATGGCCAAATCTCTTCTGCTGATCTCAATACACAGAGGGCATTCTGAATGATTCCCAGACATCAATCCAGTCTAGCGGGAGTTCGAAACTGGTTAGGAAACTCTCACTCGTTAGACGCATCTTCAGGTGCCCGTTACATTGTCTTTCTTACTCATCCATATCAGTCATGGATGAAGCTGGGACCGAAGCCACGATAGCTATCGCGCTTACACCACACGTGACGGGGAATGCGAATGGCTTGACCGACCAGTTCATGGAATAGTCCGCTTCACGGGACACCCGGACACCGACCTTTTCACTCGATATGACATGAAACCTAGCAAAGAGTCGCAAAAGAAGGGCTGGGATTAACTCGAAGGCACGTGCCAAGACAAAATAATTCAGTCACCGATTACTGATCCCTCCTTACTCTGATGTTTCGGAGAAAACCAGCCAGGCCTGCAATACCCATCCCCGAGCCAAAGCGTTATGTAGAAAAGAAATCATTGAATGATTGCGAGCCTGACTTGAATGAGCGATTCAAGCTTGGATAGATGTAAGTGATGACAGCCATGGGGGATATGGGACGATATTATGTCGCCGGCTGACATCAGCGCAAAGATATCGTGGAACCAGCATCTCGCGCCATCCTTGTCCAAGCTCGCAGAGTCACATCGTGGAGAATGACTTGGGCTAGCCGCTAGGCAGAAGGAGCTGATTGCAAACCCTGTGCGGCGATTGGCCCCCAGAGGAAGCGGCACAGTTGCACTGCCCGCAGGCTTCGGTGTGCGGCGCAGATAAGCACTTAACGTCACAGGCGATAAAGATCCCAGCAGGCTGGCTTCAGCCTTCAATGTTTGCTTCCTCACAGCAGCCAACAAACCAATCGGCTGCGAACAAGACGGGCTGCCCTCCATTGACCCCTGGGCCCAAGAAGGCTGAGCATGTTTGCTGCCTGGTGAGAATCGATCGGAAAACCCCCCGAAGATCTACTTTCGGCGTAGGGCGTATTACAGGTGACGAGATGCCATGTTCCCAATCAGCCCTACAGGAAGAACTGTGGACCAACAAGTTGCGTGATCCATCCAAGCGGCTGGCTGAAAAGTGGATCGTTTGCACCGCATCATCTGCCTACTTCCGGTATGGCACGCTGATGAACCCCGGAAAGCTGATTAGGCACCCAAGACACCATTCTCAGTGGCTAGGCAATGATGCAGGACAAGAATGCTATGTCTCTGGCGGCTGTGCTAAACAGGCAAACGGTGACAATGATGGTGGGGGTCACACAAGGCAATGCTACATCGGCACATGGGACTTCCTAGTGTAAATAGCGTTGCCTGCCTCACTGGCCACTCAGTATATTTTTCCGGTTCGCCCACTGCCAGCCTGATTTTCGTCCAGCTAGTCTCCCATTGAAAATACTGTTGTGTGAGCTCTGTAACCATCATGGCTGTCACTGAGTTGATCGCAGGCCTGGCCACATCACGTCTAATTTGGGCGATCCCGACCATCTACATTTTGTTCAAACTCCTCAGGTTTGGTCGTCGAGACAAATTCCTCCCTCCCGGTCCGCCCACTGTCCCGATCCTCGGAAATGCGCACTTGATGCCAAGGAAGAATTTCTATGCAAAGTTAGAACTATTCGATCGATCATCACTGAAAGTGACTAATCAGATCTAGACTCAAGGAATGGGCCGACGAATATGGCTCGGTCTACTCATTAAAGGTCGGGCGTACGACCATGATCGTCCTGAATGACAGACAGGCCATCCACGAACTTTTGAATCAGCAAGGAGCGCTTTACAACGATAGACCTAGGGATCAGCAGGTTCTGGCTTCAACGAGAGATGAGAACCCGGCTCTCATGCACGAGGGCCCCGAGTGGAGAGCAGAGAGGAAGCTCATTACTCAGTACTACTCCCCCAAGAATCTTGACAGCAACTTGAAAAGAATTCAAGAGGCCGAGTACGTACAAAGCTCTGTTAATCCACTGAAATTGGTACTGACATAGTCTTCAAGGGTCTGTCAAATGTTGCACGATTTGCTCGAGAAGCCTGAGAGCTTCAAAACACATGTACAGCGAACCACAGCGTCGATCGGGACTGTTACCCTCTATGGACAACATGCGCACAATTTTGAAAGCTTCTGGGCTCATGTAAGTTAACTAAGCTCGACTTTGGACTGATACTAATTTTTCAAGGCTGTCTACATCGCGATGTTGGCAATCTCGAAGGCCGTTGAGCCAGGAACTTACCTACCGGTGGATCAATTCCCAATTCTGAACCTGATCCCCGACCGCTGGAACAAGCCTAAGCTACGTGGAATGGAGTATTATAAAACGATTACCGGCATTTGGACTGAAGCATACGACCGCGTTGAAACAAGACGTGCAAAGGGCGACAAGCGCGAGTCACTGATTGACAGACTGCTCGACGAAGATATCAAGTCGGATGCGCCCCTCTCACACACACAGTTCAACAACTTCGTTGGAGGCACACAGATGGGCGCGGCTGACACGACGGCTACACAAATTCTTTCAAACATTCTCTTCCTCGCGAAGAATCCCGAGTTTCAAGACAAGGCCAGAGTCGAGCTTGATGCTTTGTGCGGGACCGATCGTCTTCCCCAGTGGGAAGACTTCAACGATCTGCCATACATTAACTGCATCATTAAAGAGGCCCTGCGAATTAGACCAGTGTAAGTTCGCCTGACTACTAACCGAGCATTGCGTGGAACTGACATTTTCAAGTGTTCCGACAGGCGTACCCCATCTCGCCAAGCAAGACGCCTGGTACAAGGGCATGTTGATTCCAAAAGGCAGCGTCGTGATGATTCCACCAAGCGCTCTGAACCACGACAGCAAACACTTTGACGATCCTGAAGCCTACAACCCAGATCGCTACCTTGCTTCAGCCTCGAAATTGGCATCCGAACTCGCCGCGTCGCCGGTGTACGATGAGCGCGACCACTACACCTACGGTGCCGGGCGGCGCATGTGTCCCGGTATCCACATGGCCGAGCGGACTCAGTGGCGGACTGTCGCCCAGATGCTTTGGGCTTTCAAGATCGAGAAGGATGGTGAGCTGGATACGAGTTATGAGTTTTACGAAGAAGGATTTGTGCATGCGACCAAGGATTTCAAAGTACGCTTTGTTCCTCGGAGCGAGAAGCATGCTGAGATTATCCGTAAGGAGTTTTTGGAGACTCAAGAGTTTCTCAAGCAGTGGGATTAGATGCACGCGGAGTTGTTTCCTGGGGTGGAATTGAGTTTACTTTTTTTTGGTTTTATGAGAGGTTAGTGGGTGTCATGACACACGTACAATTGACATGGGAAGAATGTTTCCCGTGACCGTGTGACCATGTTATGATTTGATCAGTGACACTTTTTGTTACGAGTAGCGACATTTTGATACGAAAGTCGCAATTGATCCGTTGGTAATGAAGTTAAAAGATTATTGCGCGCACAACGCCGGACTAATCTCGGTCACCATCATGCAGGACACCAATAAGTTGGGGTCCAAAACAAATCAAGACTTGTATTCAATCTACAACAATTCATGGATCTAATACTTCTATTCATCTTCAGTATCAAAACCCCATCCTCTATCATTCCAGAAGTCATCCCAGTGATTTAGTAACCAATTTCTGGAAACAAAATCTGAGTCCGCGAAGTACACGTCCAGCTCACGCTTGATCCATTTGTTCAGCTCCCCAAGTTGTAACTGAGTATGTATGGGGGAACAGGAGAAGGCTACTCCTTTTTGACGGAAAGAGTCCGTGATACCACTCAGCTTCGTTATATCCGTACAACTCAGAGCAGCGCAAGGCCATGGATAAAGAGTGACTGTTCGGAGATACGGTAGCCGTAGCCTCGACATCGTGTCTGCCAAATCCTTCAGCTCGTCATGCATAGTTCGGTGCATGCCAATCAACTGAAACGATTCGAGGTTTGGCGGCAGGAGCTCTGATAAGGAGTCTTCGGCATGATAGCAACAGGTATCAAGAGTTAAGTGAGTAAGACGCTCGAACATGTCCATTGACACCATTCTCTCCCGAATGGATTTTGGACCGTAGGGCATCTTCGCCCCCATCATGACAAGTTCCAGATGTTGAAGACTCTCTCGCGTCGGTCTCAAAGCCTCGAGTGCGTGATTAGGCTGCGCCGGGCGTATGGCGTTTTTTCGAACGTCGTCAAAATGTGCAAAGGGGCATCCCATCGGCATGTGTTGAAAGCTCACGAGCGCCTTGCATGATGACAAGAGAAACTTCAGAGGTTCAGACGGGATGCAGGAATTTCCGAGATTCAGATGTGTCAGAGATTGGAAGACAAGCTCTGGTTGCGGCAGTCCATTCTTTGGGTTCCAAACACCGACGTTGAATGACAGCCGTTTGAGACTAGGTGCAGTGAAAGAAACCCATTCGAAGAATAAGTATGAGATACTGAAGCTGCCATGCCGAGCCCAGAAATGCTGCGTAAAGCTGACTTCCTCTAGTTGTAGCTGACGTCGCTGAGGAAGAGGAGGAGAAGGAAGGAGTGCCGTTCTCTTGACATTATCTCCCATATTGCATTCCATAAAGTTTGCCTCGGCAGAATAGTACAACGATAGTCTTTTCAGCCTCCGGGTCTCGGTCAGCATTAGGCCGTAGGCCATATCGAACCACGCAGCTAAAATGTGAAGATCCTTCGTGACTTTGGCGTCTTTGAGGAAACCACGACGGTGGAGACTTTCAATGAGACTTGACGGTAGCTCATTGTCTTTCGCCTCAATATCGACGTCGCGGGGGTGTGGCATGGAGAGCTCTAAGCTTGTGGTGTGTGTACCAAGACTGTGTCGGTTCTTCAGGCTGGAGCAGAAGAGTTTCAGCTTCCTGAACTCGCCGAGTCTACCAGTATATTCATAATGGCGGTATAGCCAAGGCGTGCCTAGCTCGTGGGCGGCTTTGCACGTTCTGCAGAAAGCCGAAAGGTCTCGCGGCTGGAACGGTTCTTTAGGGTGAAGGAGGTCAAAGATTTCGACGAGTAGACAGATTGGAAGCTGTAGAATAGGCGACATTGTGGCTGATTGCCTAGGGGGAAGTCTTGCCGTGGCTCGCCGTGGTGATCTCAGTTGTGATTCAAATGTAGTGATGGACAAAATGAGCTCGAAGATTGCTGATAGCGATACACACCCCGGTGAGTATTGCTTTCACTAGGGCGATGTGTTTATGTTGATTTCTCTTCAAGGGGAGAAGAAGAACACTTTAGAAATTTGGTGCGCTAGAGATGTTTTTAGCAGCCCCAGAATTTCTCAGGGTTGGAGGCGGCTCAAAGTTAAGTGTCCCCCTCCCAACCTGCAACCCTTTTGGTCTTGTAATAGGTAAAGGAAAATGTATTAATAGCATGTAAAACTCGCTGAGTTTAAGAAGGTTACTGCAACGCCATACGAACGCCACGAGTGTTATGATCACTACAGCATTGTCTACATAGACTGTATCTTTCTGAGAGTCTCAGTCTGAAAGATGAGGCCGCTCCAGAGGCTGATGACCGGCTCAGCATCCACGTATTGGAGTCGCAGCATGATCCGCAGCCCATCGACAAGCAAGTCAATTGAGTCTCCACGCGCCTCACGCTCTGCAGGCACTGCGGCCGCAACCAGCTTCAAGCCTGTGAACTCCCTGAAACTCGCTCGCGGATTTCCATCGTCTCCCTTCTCCAATCTCCATTCTGATGACCAGTCGCCAATCCACCCCTCCCATCGTTTGTCGATCTGTTTGCTAATGTCTCTGAAAGGTATGGATACTTCCTGGAGATGCTCCAATGTGCCCATGTAAGGCCACCCTTTGGCGTAGGATACTGCGTGGACCACCCGGCAGCATACATCGGTTCCCTCCCATCCGTTCGTCATAACCGCGATACCGCAACCTTCCACCAGGTCCTTTTCGTCGACATCTCCAGTGGCGTTCGCAAACCCAACCACATAGCATCTGAAACAGGGAGAGTTGCCCCCAAAATGGCCAAAGACGTTGCCTTTGTTCTTTGAAACGAACCATGAGATGGCAACGCCCTGCTGTACCTGGGTCAACATCTCCTGGGCAACAGCCTGTGGGAAAAATCTGTCCTTCTCGGGGATGTCCGTCCTGAGGGACTGCTGGATGCCTCTGATGAGCTTGAGAAGATCCGTTGGCGTCGTCCAGACTCCACCGGACGCGAACTCGGGATGGTGATGCCATGGGGTCACGTGCGGCTCGTTGCCAGTCCACCACGAACGCGCAAAGTTCCCATCGTCGTCGGGCTCAGGCATATCATAGCTTGAGTGCGACATGCCGAGCGACTCAAAGACGAGCTCTCTCACCTGGTCTTGGAAGGGCTTGCCAAAGACTTTCTCCAGGATGAGCTGCAGCATCGCGAAGTTGCCTCCGCAGTATGCGTGCTTCATTCCCGGCAACAGGGTCAGTCCTTCAGCAATGTTATGCCCGCCGTTCCTGTCGAGCAGAGTGTCCAGGGCCGAAGGCATGTTTTTCGCGTAACCTGTATAAGCGGAAGTTCGGAACCCAGCCGTGTGGGTGAGAAGGTGGCGAAGGGTGATTTGGTTCAAGATCGTAGGCGGTCCGATTTTGCTGAAGAGCTCTTCCGGAAGGTGGTGTAGCAACTTGTCGTCCAGCGAAAGCTTCCCCTGGCTGACTAGTCTCATGACTGCAGTGGCAGCAGTGGGCTTGGAGATGCTCGCCGCTTGGAAGCGGGTTTCTTCGTCATTGCCGACGGTAGAGAAACATCTCGCCTCAATGTTACCTTTGTCTAAGACGGCAATGGAGACAGAGGGAATGCCCAAAGATGCCAAGACCTGCTCCGGGGCCGACGGCGGAGTGGTCTGGTTTGCAAACAGGTCTGCGATGGTGTCGAAGAAGGCCATCTCGAGGATAACACTACAACAATGAAGATGAGAGACACTTTGCTAATGTCGATAGTAGGGATAATGAAGAAAGTTTTACAGAAGAGAGACACTGAACTCGGCATTCCGGCAGCATTTCAAAGCTCTTAAGCAATCTGACTTTCGCCAGACTGACGTGCCACAAACACGCCAGACTTACGAACGGGATGACGCAAACATGGTCAGCAGCCAGCTTCGTCAAATCTCACCCACCCACCTACGCCAAGTCTGTTGAAATTTGAAGCCACATCAATCCGTTCCGTTGTTCGGATAAGGGAGATCTTCAAGTTCCTGTACTACTCATAACTTGTTCCAGCGCTTAACATGGAAGCTTCAAGGTGGCTATGTTCCTTGAGGGGCAAACATATCCCTTCAAAGACCTGGCACGCTTCGAAGTTCTCAATTGACGTTGAAAAAGCCTGCAACCTTCGCCAAGAAGTATTTCTGTACCCCGCAAATGCTGACGCGCTTTCTCACCAGTTCGTTCAAGACCTTTCGTGACCCCGGCAAGCCCAAATGCACCACGCCGCAAAAGGCCGGTGAACGTGCGGAGGGTATTCTTCCACCAGTCGCCGGGAGACGCAGATCTGAGCCGATCCCGCCTCCGCAGCCGCCCCGCACGCGTGCGGCTTCACTGCGCTCAGAATACCGGAAAGGGCATTTCTAACCACGATGTATTGCCTCAAGACACATCTCATCAGTCAAGCTGTTGCAAAGTCTACTTTACCGTTCAAGAGGTATAAATGTGACTGTGACAACCGCCTGTCGGAGAGATCAGAGATACGAAATGGAACTCAGGATACTTCTTACTTTCTAGGTACCAAGCGTTAACTCGAGATGCTCTTCCTCAGTTTGAAGCTTTTATCGACAGCATATGTCTTTAGTTTCCTTAACATAGCAGCGGCATGGACCCCTCCGCCGGACTACGCCTTGTTCGCGTCCGAAAATGGCCACTACTTCCAAACCATCGACAAGAAGCCTTTCTTCTGGCAGGCAGATACCGCATGGTTTCTCTTCAACCGTCTGACCTTTGAAGAAGCCGACACTTATCTCAAAGACCGCCACACCAAAGGCTTCAACGTCGTCCAGGCCGTCGGCGCGCACCCAGATAGCATCACCGAGCCAGACCGCCTCGGCAACCCGTCCTGGAACGATGGCGACGTCACGAAGCCGAATCTCGACCACTGGGCCTTCGTCGACAAGGTGATGGAGCACGCGTGGGAGGAGTACGGCATCCGCATTGCGCTGCATCCGGCATGGGGCAAGTACGTCCACAACGACGCCGGCGTTCCTGGGTTTTTTGACGCGGCCGCTGCGAAGCAGTTTGGAGAGTTTGTGGGGGAGCGGTACCCTTACATGCCCAAGATCATCTTTGGCGACACGAATCCGTGGTGGAAGAACAAGACTGCGATCGCCAGGGATTACGCCTACGGTGGCGTCAGGGGGACGAAGCTGCCTGGTGAGTATGAACTGATCGACTTCACGGATGTGTATGAGGCTTTTGCCGAGGGTATCGTGGACGGCGAGAAGGCTGCTCTGGGTGATGGATGGGACAAGCCCATCGACAACGGCCTTGTTTACCAGCCCATGATATCTATGCACCCCACGAACCAGTGGTTCGCCGACGGTCCTCTGGCGCTATCAAGCTCCTTCTTCGGGAACAGGTCGTGGCTCGCCTTCGACACATCCCAGTCCGGTCATTCTGACTATCCGCCAAACGCCCCGATTTCTTGGTGGTCTTGTCGTCGCGGATGGGAGCCGGCCGAGCTCATGTACGCCATCGGTGAGACCACTCCTGGCAAGAAGCGTCCAGCGATCGAGAACGAGCCTCATTACGAGGGACGTTGGAACAACGCCAAGGCGCAATTCAGTGTCTGGAACGCCAGCGACGTCCGGATCGGAAATTGGCAGACTGTGGGTTTATCACCAAGAAAGCGTAACGTATCTGTTTTGAAACTGACGATGAATGGGCGTAGGCTTTCACCGGCATGGCCGGCTTGACGTACGGATCCAACTCGGTGTGGCAGATGACCTCGGAACTCTACGCAAACGGCGGCGGAGGGCCTCCAATCTACTGGACAGAAGGAATAGCGCAGCCCGGCTCCGCCGAGGTCCAGTGGGTGAAGAAGGCTATTCTTGACCGCGGAGAGGAGACATATTTCGACAGAATTCCGGCTCAGGATATCATTGTCGGCAACCCTGGTATGTCTTCTAGCACAATCAAGTCGCGCGATAAGACTAGCCGAATGATTACTAAATGCTCTGCAGGGATATCTGACGCCAGGATTGCTGCTACTCGCGACAGTAAAGGATCGTGGCTAATGGTGTACTCTCCAAACTCCACCATAGCAATCGACACCAGCAGTCTCGCAGGCTGCAATGTGACTGCGAGCTGGTTCAACCCGTTGTCTGGCGAGTATACGAAGTTCGACTACGAGCAGTGCTCCGGGACGGGAGTTCGTCGCTTTGAGCTGCCTATTGAGGAGGGCCACCAAGACTGGGCCCTAGTTTTCGATGCTCACGCATGAGTATCGAAGTCTGCAAGAGGAAACATTAGTTTGGGATGATGAATATTCTTTTCCACTGGTTTCACAGCCATACAGAATAGAAAAGTACAGAAAATGAACCCAGAAGGTGCTTCACAGTATTGATTGGACACTCAGAGCTGTGCTGTATTTTGATCGCATTCAATCGTTAAAGCCCCACGCTGCATATGCTGTCCGCTCTTCAACGGAGACAGCCGGTGCGTTGACTATTTGCTGGTCTCTGCAGCTCATGTCACAACGTGGGAGGAGACGCCATACCGTTCCACCTGGTTGGTGCTGGGAGACGGTTTCCATTCCTATCTTGGGACATCAGATGTTCACCGAGCTGACTCGTACCCCATGTCGCTCTGTACCCTTGGAGACAGGCCAGGGACGGCCCGGGTCAGGAAACGGGGAGAGATCATTGGTCTCACAATGGCAGCAAAGCAGGGCCCTGACTTGGAGAAGCTGCAATTGGGGCTAGGGGAGACTGTTCATTGGCTACCTCGGATGGAATTCTGCACGTCGGGGGATGAGCGAAACTCAATGTAACGAGATGTGGGTTGTCTTCGGTATGCCCTGTCCATACCAGCTGCAGAGGCAAGAGCAGCAGGCGAGAATGTCAGACTCCCGCGCAGCCTAACGAGGTACAAGTTAGCTCCTCCCCCTCGTTCTGACCGCTGGACTATTGCGAGGTCGTTTTGCTACTACGCCTTCCCAAATCCATCGAGACCCTCACGACCAGATGGCGGACGCAACAAGCAGTCCCAAGGCGACGTCCACAGGAGACAAATCAAAGACTGCCTCTCCCAATCGGTCTAAGACCGCATCACCAACAGGTGGACTTTCCCCAGGGTCTACTCGTGAAGAAGTCCTCGCAGCTACCATAGAAGTCGACGATGCGGTAATTATCCATACACACCAATTTCACCGCACTCCATTGATTTGATGTTCATTCAGATCCCAGACAACGACTCCACCATCGAGGATAGACTGTTAGGACTTGCAATCATCTTTTCTTCAGCATCTGATTAATATTATATTAGTTCTTCGTACACCGCTTCTCTGACTTCTAGTGTCGTCGACTACCCCACTGAGAACGGTAGACGTTACCATGCGTTTCGGGCTGGAGGTATGTCTTGGTTTTGAAACAGCTTGTTCGACTCATATTTCGGCAAGCACCATGCTCTTAATAGTTAACTAACTTCAGTAGCTTACTATGGTCCCAATGACGAGGTAGATGCTAAAGACTCGGATTGCGATTTCCACTAACGCCGGCATCCACTAGCAAGAAATGGATCGACTTGACTTCAATCATATGCTCATGACCAAGGCAATCGGAAACAAGCTCTTTCTGGCCCCGATCAATACTGAGAAGATTCATAGTGTCCTCGACATTGGGACAGGTACCGGCATTTGTAAGTTTAATATCTATGTTAACTGCCTTCACTCGCAATGAATGTCTTACGTTTCCCGAGGGGCCATTGAAGCGGCAGAGATATTCCCTAATGCCAAGGTTAGCATTGCATATGCTTCAGTCGAGATTCGTGTTCCTATGTCTTCTTTCCAATAACAACTGGCTGCTAACTGTCCCGTCTGGTAGATCACTGGCAACGATCTTAGTGCCATTCAACCCACTTGGTACTTGTTACCCCAAACACCTTGCCAAATAAACTCATCAGCTTATCGTAGACACAGGGTTCCGCCCAATGTTCATTTTGAGATCGATGACGTTGAAAGTCCCTGGCTCGGCTTCAACGGATTCGATTTCATCTTCTGCAGATACATGCTTGGTGCCATTTCTGACTGGCCAAAGTTGATGGAAAGGGTCTACGAGTGAGTGCGACCGGCTACGATAGTGAATCATTTTTTCTCATGATACTCAGAAACACGAAAGATGGGGGTTGGATAGAATTTCAGGATTACGACCTCAACTTCGTCTCCGACGACGGCAGCCTTACAGACGAACATGAGACCATGAAGTGGGTGCAGGGATTCATTAAAGCTTGCCAAACAATAGGCCGCAACGCATGTCCAGGGCCTCATCTGGAAGGATGGGTCAAGGACGCTGGATTCACCGACGTCGTCCATCAACGGTTCAAATTGCCCATCGGACCATGGCCCAAAGATCCCCATTACAAGGATCTTGGAACTATTAATCTTATCCAGTTGCTGGACGGTGCGGAAGCCTTCACTTTCAGGATCTTCTGTGACGTCTTGGGATGGACTCGTGATGAGTGCATCGTCATGCTTGCCAAGGTGCGCAACGAGCTGAAGTCTAACATCTTCCACGCTCGTATGGAGTTGTAAGTATAATGCCTTGCGCTTTGTCTATCTTTTACCGCAAGCTAACGTGAAAACTCGTCAGCCACGTAGTATACGGGAGAAAATCTTCAAACAAGGAATAGCCCTTAAGGTAGCGTTTATAATGACATTGGCATGGTTCATTTTAAGTTGTGGCATCGTTTATTGATCAACCAACCATTTCTGGAAGCTTTTCTTATGAGTTCCATTACGCGGTTCTTGGATTGTGACTTGTATCACTATCATGCCGTAGATAAGGTAAATCAGCCAAGGGACGAAGAAATCATGACATCTCCCACGAACGCAAAGGCGAGCAAATTGTTTTCTATTTGAAGTAGGGTAAAGAGGACAACCCGATGTCGTGGTTCCACAAGATGACGACAAAGGCGACTTGGTAGGTACTCTATTTCCCGCTGTAGTGTGATTTTCCATCTCCATATGAACTTTGATGCATGCCCTTTTGGTCTGGTGGCTGCTGAGATGTGCCGCCCTTGGTTCTGTACGGTCGATACTGTTTCATGGGATAAGCAAGTCTGTCCAAATGATTTTTCACAAACTTTGCGTTCTTGTCGTTTTCGCTGTCACCAGACTCCAAAAGGCTCTTCAAGTCTCCTATCACAAGTCAGCAAAATTGGATGCTAAGGGAGTGATACATAATACTGTACTTACTCAGGATGCGCCGTGCCACATCGAAGGTGTTGATCAACACTATTTGAAAGAAGAAGGATATAAGAAAGATTGGCAGAAGCAATATGCCCACGACCAAGCGGAAGTACATGCTCCCATGAGTGACCTTTGGATGCGTCAAGTCGTAGTATGCCATCAAGACTCGCCGCGCTGGCAGTTCAACAAAGACGTATCCTATCCAGAACCAAAAATGCCACGATTGATCGTCGTCGTGAGCTCGGATTCCACGGTTTGCTTGAGTATTATTGCCCTTCAAATGGCCGTCGGAAGTCTCGGACCCTGCCTCTTCGGCTTCCCTTGAGCGGTTCTGCGTCTTCAACGATTCCCGTCGATGACTATTGAGTAAACGACTTCCCTCCATCTTTATCATAGAGTAGCTGTTGATGCTTTTTGAAACGACTTCGACAACCCCATTCAGCCGCTTAGCATTGGCCAATGCAATAATGGTAACAAGCAGCGCAACAACAGAGCAGATGATCATGGGAGGTATGACACTGCTAGGTGGCTCTTCGCTCATTCCAAAAATACTGGATGCGAAGCCCAGGGGCAGGAATACGACTGTGACGTAGGTAAAGAAGCGGATGTTCTCGGACCCACGAAGATTAAGGTCGTCACGAATCTGTTGCTGACCCCGTCTCAGTGTCTCTTTGAGTGACTGAATTTGGACATGCAAGCGATTCAGATCCCGAATCCGACGACGTGTGGTTCCTTCGAGCTTCCCAATGTACCGGCGATATTTTCTCTCATCCGTGCGTGTCCAGCGTGGACGCTCCTGGCCCCGGTCTTTCTCTCGTGTCTCCCACTTTGATATGACGACCCGCATATCTGACAAATCTTCTTCCAAAACCTGAAGAATATGCTGGAACTTTTGCCATTGCTCGCTGGATGAGAAATAATCCTCACTGTTCAGAACCGAAAATGGGATGGCAACATTTTTGACGCCAAGTTCTTCTTTGACGGTCTCGTAGATCGTCTTGGTGCTGTCAACAAGTTCTTCGAGGATTCTGTCGAAAAGGTGCAACTCTAGCACCTTTCTCTGTCTCCAACAATGGTTATCTTGTACGAGATGGCCTTTATCACCCCAAGGAAAATCTCTCTCGTGCGTTTCCCTATCCCACCGAGTCGGAGCCGGCTTTCCACCGGGGATGTGCTCGACAAGATGGCATGTCCAGTGTCTGTCAAAGAAGTCTCCAATAAACCGAAACCCCACGGCAGCCTTTACGAGTACTTTTGGTTCACTCCCTGGAAATTCGTCCACATCTCCCTTTGGAATTCCAGTAACTGGCACATAGTCCTTGTCCACCAGTTTGTAGAAGTTTAGATGAAGTTCACTCTCCCAGGTGTTGAGAACCATGGAAGTTTCATCCAGGAAATGCTTTTCGTATTGGTAATGCCTCTCGAAGAAAAGGGAAATAGCTTGTCTCTCTTCCTGTGGGCTCGTCAGGTAGCAAACGAGAGCCCTCTCGTCATCGGCTGATGGAAGCCAGATGAATCTTTTCTTTGCCTTGTCAGCTGTCCTAGGCAGAGATAAAAGGTACCAGAGCTTGAAGTTGCTATTGACTCCACGAAAGGTAATGTTGTTTTCTCTCTCGTGCTTTTGCAGATTTCGTTGCCGCAGGACATCCGCAACAAACGCCATATTGTCTGATTTATCCTCAAGCGCGTTTTCTCCGTCTGGAGAAGGTATATCTGTCCAAGCCTTACTCAGATTATGCAGAGGGTCTGTCCCAGTCACAGCTGCAGGACGATTCCGCCGTTCGCCGTTTCTCAGATACCTTGTGTATCCTTCAGCTGCTCTGGAAATGAGAGCCTCGGAGGTATCCCTCTCAGTACGCTCCAGGAGACCCTCTGCCTCTTTGTTGAAATCATCGGTGGTCTGCTTTTCCATGGTGAAGAAAGAAGGGTAATTGTAAAGCCACTCTTCATCCAGATCAACAATACTACTTTGGTCGATAAGACTGTTGAATGGAATGCTCTTCTTCATAGAAATTGCCTTGGATACTTTGAGCTTCGCCCCTGGCTGGGGTAAGGTGGAGCTGAGCTGGGTCTCTGCTATTCCAGGGCTAGGAACCAATCCCATGGGCAATCTGGCGGTGCGATCTGTCTGCGCGAGCTGTCTCTTTGGTTGCCTCAAGTTTAAATCTGCGACCTCTTCCAACAGATCGTGAGTCGTTGATGGATTTACTTGCGGCGCGGAAGAGGATTCAGGCTGCGTGCCGGACGTGTTGAGTTTCGAGTGGATTTTCCAGCAATGAGTGAGAAGAATAAACGGGATTTCGAAGCTGGCGTGGAAGTAAAAATCTCGATCGTTTTCCCTGCCAAACAAGGCAGATTCTTTCGTGTTGCTATCCAACAGCCCGAAGAAGAGCCCATTTGGACTCGTAGAGCCAAAGAGCACTTCCAACGATGACCTGATCAGTTCCTGTGGAGGCCGCTTGTTCATGCTAATGTCTCTGGTCCCAAGCATGATCGCGAGGGCATAGCGAATTGAGTTGTCCCATCCAGTCTCGGAGTTCTCATTGTGGTGAACCTGCGCCTCAATCGTGTTTTGCCACACTTCGTTGAGCGAGGTTTTCTCTGAGAAGAAATCTCTATTGATGCCATAGAAAAGCGTCGTATCACTGGCGTGAAATAGAAATCGCGTCTCCCTGGGAGATCGAGTCATTGCCAGCATTCTTTTCTTGGAAATTTCGTTCTCGGCCGTGAACCGTCGAAGAATATCTCGCTGAACATCGCGAGAGTCGAACTTCCTGAGCAGGCTGTCATCTGTCAAGACCTGGTCATGCTGATCCGTGGCGACATCTCGTTCATCCTTGCTTTGTCCCCGGTGGATATCTCCCCCAAACTTCTCATCTTCAATATCTGAGATCTTGTCTTGTGGAAAGTCTCGGAAGTGACCCTCGATCAGCTTTAATGCCCTCCAGATCCATACATGCTCGCTGAGTCTGTACTTATTGCACCCTTCATCTTGGGAGTGTGGCCAAGCACGGGAGATACGGACATCGGACCTGTTGAGGGCCGTAATCCAGGGAATAGCAACTTGCCTTATGATTCCACGCGCCTCGTCCAAGTCGTCTTCGCTCTGGTATTGACTCGCAAATCCGAACACCTTGATAATCTGAAACGGGGTGTCGGTCAAGGAATCAAGGGGCATGAAAGACTCGCTTTCCTCATTGCGAGGCATCTTCTTCCCATTGACCCAATAGTTTGCCAAGAAGCAGTTCGAATCCGTCTTCTCGACTGAGCTGAGCCACTTCAAATGGCCGCGACACACTGAGTAGACTCGCTGCCGCAACTCACCATAAGTATCATCTTGGCTTTTGCTACCCATCCCGACCAATCGCTTTGAGATTTCAAGCAGGAAACTGAATGCAAAACTACACCGAGTCAGCGAAATTGTCTCGACTGAATAAGCATCGCTTGGTGAGTGCAAATGTCTTACAAACTTGCCGGGGAAGACACACGATGGCCCGACGTATCCCCACACGTCAATGCGATAGGCACAATGTCTCCTTCCTCCTCCTCGGGGTCACGCAACGGAATCGCGCAGACGGACAAGATGTGCTCAAGCTTTCGTCGAGCTACAAAATCAATGTGGTTGAACGGCTGGTTAACAGACTCGTCCTCCATCGCAAGTAGACCCTTCGGCGGGCCCTTAGCTGTCGACGCAACCCAATCTCTTCCCGTCTCTTTGTGTCCCTTGCCCTCTCTCTGGCCATGATCGACACCACTGGGTTCATAGGAACAGGGGGAAAATGGTGTGAAGAATTTCGATGCGAAGCGCAAATGTTTGCTGACATCTGCTACATTTGCTGAGATCAAGAAGTCTTCCCAAGAAGCCCTTGACTTAATCAAACGCACCATCTTGTAGGCGCTGACGACCTCAATTGCGGCTCCACTCCTTATTGTTTTAAGCACCTTCTCTCGGGGCTTTTGGTTAGGGGTTTCAAAACGAAGGGCTGTACCATCCACGAATACTGATATAACCACTGCAATGTTGTCCTGGTTGTCGTCGTTTTCGGCATGTGGTGCTTTTGCATTCCCCGAATATCCCCACATGTCTCCCTTGTGGCTGTCACTGGTTGCGTTCGTGGGCTTCCGAGAGCCAAGACGCATGAGCTGCATTGGGGAATCTTTGGTTGTTTTCTTTTCTTCTGCTCCTCCTTTTCGCTTAAGTGGATGAGCCAAAATCCAACCGTAGCCGCCTGGGCCCTGAAGCGGAACATGTCCATCCCAATCGTCGTTGAATTTGTCAGTTGGATCCAGGTAGTCCATGTCCCGAATGTGCAATCCTTTCCAAAATTCTATTGGGATGTCCACGTCACTTTCCCCAGTATTGGTGATCACGCATTGCTGAAGAACGGCCTTTTCGTGAACCAGCCATTGTATGGTAAGCTTGAGGTTCTTATCTTCGACTTCGTACCGGGGCCACCTATCGTGGACGTAGCCCAAATGACGGCAATTCTTCATGCTAATGCCTGAAACCCGCATTCCGTAGGTGAACCTCTGTCGAGATTTGTCCTGGGATAAATCCAAAAGATCCTTCGCCCTTTCTTGAACGTTGTAGGGCTCATTTGTGGTTGTGTGGTCGGCACAAAAGATTCCCGAACCACCAGCATCTAGGTAGCGGCTGAATTGCATGAGGTCTCCGCATGCATTGACCGTAGCAGTCACCCCAGAATCTCCAAAGGAAGCATGAGTGTCTTGGTTCGGTGCATCTGTCCAAGTGCTGATCTGGCTTTCGTTTGGACTGAAGACATCGCTGACCTTGCCTATCATCGATTAGTGGATGCTGTTTGTCATGCTGGTAGATGATCACTTGCGATTGGTGAACTCGCGGAAGTCTTCTTCAGTTTCTTCTGGTACTTCATCGGGGTCCCAAAATGCCGGCATGCTGATATCAAGTGCAGTCGTGTCCTGCTCGGTTGCCGAGGACTGGTCTTCCTCGTTTGTTGCCATGACTCCGGAAATGCGGCAATCACGACAAGCGACCGAACGAATGGCGCAGTGCTTGGTTTCTTCCCAAATGCTGGGTGGGACCCAGCCGCATTAAATGCTAGGCACTGATTCTGGGCTGTCAACTGAATGTGCGGCAGAAACGGGGCAACGTGAATTGATGGTGCTTGGTTGGATCAAAGGCAACTTGGCGGGCTTCTGTTTGGCTCGCTTTGCGCGCAATATGTAAGAGGATTTCCTAAGTCGGCGTCTTACTGCATGAGATCCCTGTCGCTTTCAAGGGGGCATTTGCAGTGTCTCACAAGGCTGTGGAAAGTTGATAAACAATTGACTGATTGAAGGCAGCGACCTTACCAGGCCAGCAGACGAAGGAGGAGGAAGAAGAACGCAAGAAGGGTACAGTAGCCGTAAGTTTGTCCTTGGGAGACATGTTCCGTAAGACCAACAAGGAAGACCATTTGTAGGATCATGCTCACATCAGCTAGTTGAGGGGCTCCTCAAATAGGTCTTGGCACTTGGCAGAGATACACCGCAAGTTAGGTTGTCTGGACTCAGCGGCCATCTCTGCAGCCGTATGCAAGAGATCTGGGTTTCAATGCAAGTGAGAAGGCGAGCCAACAAGGGATCGCATTAGTCGTCAAGTGCCACCGTTGGACCTAGAAAATGCGCATTGCTCAATGCACCACTTTTCGAAAGTGGAGATGTACCCCTGGCATTCCTAGTGGATGCTATGATGTCCGTGAATTTGATCGCAGCCTGCCTCATTAGCGTCGACAATGCTTGGGGAATATTTTCATTTCTCATAGCCTAAGGTGTGGCAGGAGTCTATGGGGTGCCATCCTGCGAACCACGACTCAAGAGTGGTTTGAAGAGAGGCTTCGCTCGCACTATCAAAGGCTTCAAAACTGGCAGACAAGCGCAGAGAATGCCACATGTGATTTCAGCAAGTGACCAAATTGCCGGTTTAATATTCCACCACGTTCGATCGGGCATTGGGTTGAGCCACTGCATTCTCAGAATGGAAATTGCAATCGTGCTGTTAAGGTCAGCGAATGCTCTACTGTAGAACTGGATCACCCACAAGAACCCCAACATGAATACACCAACAATGACCACCTTTTGGGTGCGCGGCATTTGGAGCTTCCATATCTTGGGAATCGGTATCGTTATAATGATGAAGTCGGTGACGATGTTGAAGATGCCATTGAAGTACCAAACAAATACGACATTGATGCATTTGCCTTCGATCGTATGATCCCACACTGCCTGAAGTGGTATGCACTGCAAAAATGCCACAAAGGTTTGGGAGAGACCCCACAAGAAGATGACGACCATGCAACATATGAGAAGATATCGCAGGCGTGATACCTCCAAGAGACGGTAGTATTGTAATAGAAAAGTCGCCTTGATGAATATGATGGAGGCAAAATACAGTGAAAGAGATACGAAGAATGCCTTGACCCAGTGTCAGTTATTAATCCAATTTCAGGCGGGGCATTCAAGTAGACCTTGTCGTAGAGTACGAGTTGTTCGGTCGATAGTGTCCATTCGTGCTTCCCGAAACCGTATGTAGTCACTGCCTCTAATGAGCATAGATAGAAACCCACGATTATCGCTTCTTACTTACTTACAATCATTGTGATCGCACATCCAATGATACAGCACTGGGCCATAGTAAGATTCGGGGTCAGGGAATTCAAGCTGGCGGACGTGCTCACCAACGACGCGACCGCCGCGCAATCGTCCAAGCCGAGTTGTTTGATCAAGCTTCTTGACAAAATTCTCATCCCGACCACAATAGACGAAATAGCCATGACTGCCGCAGCTACTCCAATGATCACGCCAGACATGTCATCATGCTCCTGGCTATCAAAAGTGGATCTGGTTCCATTCATGGCGACATTGGCTACGAGGTGATGTCCCAATAAAGTAGCACGTCAAACAGGCCATGGAGAACATGAAATTGGCCGCAGTGTGGCAAATGAGATCGGTATGGGTCCTGGATACAGTGAAATTGCAAGTTCATCGGCGCAAAGAAAACAGAACAGCCAAAAACAAAATATTTGGGCTGGGGTAGAACCGACAAAACATGCGCGTAGCAAAGAATGAGCGAGGAGCTTGGGATTTCGGGTCGAAGACGTGAATAAAGAAACATAATTGGGGGTGGCCAGCAACATGTGTTACCGCAGACCAGATTGACCATTCGTCATAATTAGATCAAAGAAAATCGAAGTCGTTAGCGGCACTTTCAAAATCGGTCCGGCGCCACTCGGCTGATTTGTATTTAGTCTCACTTACCATCTTCGCATCTCCTTAGTGACCGAGACATAGGACTTTTAGGGCCCCCCGCTTCTACCTACAACGTCTGCCTGGTTGTATAGATAGTGATGTAGAAGGAGGCGTATGGCTTAGAGGTAGCCCTCTTATTCGCTCGAGAAGTCAGCTACCTAGCGTTTCCGGCCTCTGTAGCCCTCACGAGCCCCCAAGAGCCCCCCTCCAGAGACCTCTCGTCGTCCTCAATACTGCTCTGAAAAGTGGCTTTGTACTGTGGGCACTGAGGGCATAGTCTGAGTGGTGGCCACACGCGGGAACTAAAAGTCCCATGTCTCGGTCACTAAGGAGATCTGTTCCGGAAACAGCGTATGTTGCGTGGCCGCTTCCAGTTAATCGGAATCAAACGAGGTCACGTGGATTACTTCAATTATCGTTCTTAGAATCCTCCCTGTTGTCGCGAATAACATCGTCCTTCTTTTCGTCTGTGTTGACATCCCAACCGCTTTACTATTGTCGTCTTTGGGGAAAATGATTTATCTCCTGCGTTTGGGCATGGACGTCGTAGCTTTTTGTTGCGATATAGATACAGTTTGTGCACATTGTTCCGGCTGGTTATAGTCAGGCTCTGAGGGCACAGAAATATGTAAATTAAGTCGCCTTGCATAAGGTACCTTCGGCGACTCTGAATATATTCTCAGCGGCTCAATTATTATATGACACCCAGATAACACTAAAGCAATGACCGAAGGGGACGTTGGTTATCAACATCACAGTCGCTTGCGGCAGTTTCAGTACGTCGAAGAAACGAACTGGGATTGTCTTTTCAGAAAGCCAACAAAAGAAGCTGCAGCTCGACTTTTGTATTGAAGTTGGAAGCCCGTTTGTTCTCGAACCATTTCATCGCGCTATACATCCCTTCACTGACACCTTGAGGAGCTCCAATAACAGATCGGAAAGTGCATGTCATGCCACTAGACTCGCTCGGGCTGATCATCCCAGCACAGCCATGCAGATATCGCGGGTAGTGTTTGCCGTTACCATGTAAGCTCCATGCGAACCCATGACTTTCACGGCTTAGAGAATGACATAGACGACTGTCCGGGGACGACATGCCTACAAATTGGGATGAGAGGATGAGAAGCCCAAAATTGCGGCGCGTATACACCCATAATCGAATATTAACCACGTCATTGGTGCCCGCTTCAGCGTCAGGCAACCGGCGACTGCAGGGTAGCAGAAACAGGGAGGCAACCCATGTAAGCCGCAAAGAAAACATGTCAGCCCGCCTGAAGAACAACATAGGCATCTGCCGCAGGGGTGGACCTACAGTTTGAGCCAATGAATCACAGAGCATCGAAGGCCCTGCAGCGGCTGTTCTACTGGGTCGCAAAGAGGCAACTCATTTCCCAGTAATATTAATGTCCGTCAGATCCCAGGGAGCCAGATGACGCAGCTCTGAACTGACAGGAAAACACACATATTCGGAGCTTGCGCTTGTCTCGTCTAAGCGCAGCTATGTCAAACCAAAACCACCCAAGGCGGTTTGCACTGCTTGTCGGGATCGACAACTACCTCGAAGGGGATGCAAGACGATACAGCAGTGGCCGCTGCGTCTCCATCAATAACCTCGAAGGATGCGCAAACGATGTAAAGATCATGAGAGGAATTCTGAAGAACGATTTCGGGGTGCCAAATCCCATAGTTCTGACATCGACTCCTTCAACACAGGAATGCGAGGATGCTGTACACTCAGCCGAGTCTCAGGTCGAGCTTCCAACCTTCACCGGAATTGAGACAGCATTTAAAGCTATATTTGACTGTACGGAGCCTGGGGATATCTTCTTCTTCCATTTCTCTGGACATGGAGCGCGACTACGACCGATACCTACGTCGCCCACCGGAGCGACTTTCGATGCTTCTCTGCTGCCTATGGACTTCTGCCGGGGCGAGCCAGCTATCCGCGGATGGCAGCTCAATCAGTGGTTGCGAAAGCTCAGCCATAAACAAGTTCAAGTTCTTGCCATCATTGATAGCTGTCACCTGGGTGGATCAGGCAAGTCGGATGGTCGGTACAGAACCCCCCGCGATTGGGATGCGATCGATTTACTCCCGCAAGACCAGCTAGCGGTTCTTGACATCGACAGCACCACGGAAGATCAAAGCAGCCCAGAAAGATCTTGGTCTATGTATCCAGAGGAATTCACCTTGATGGCAGCTTGTAAGGATGACGAGAGGACTGCGGAAATGCTAGTTGATGGAAGTATGGTTGGGGTGTTTACAAGCACGATCGCCAACATCTTGCAAACATCCGAGCTTCCCGAAGGAAGCCTAACGTATCGTCACCTGAAGGAACGTTTGATGAGAAAGCTCCCAGCGCAGCATTGTGTCGTTCATGGCCAAGACCGGCTACCATTCCTACGCGATGGATGGTCTTACTCACGACCAAGTCTCATCGCGTGGTTCCAGGATGACAAAGTGTATCTTCCAATTGGAAAAGCTCATGGGGTCTATGCATCCTCCGAATTCATTCCCCTTTCAGCACCTAGCAGATTTGCATTCAGAATGGACCACATCGAAGCCTTTTACTCTACGGCTCGCCTTCAGCCCGAGGTCTGCGAGGCTCTTGCCAGGGATAGATTTCGAGTCGTCGCCTTCCGATGGAGCTTAGGAAGCAAACGACTGCGCATTTCCTTTGAGGCCACGGTCAACAGTTCGCTCCAGAGATACATCCGCGAGGCGCTAACACGCGACATTTCGAGTCCGATAGATTTTGAGGTACCCGGTCATTCCGACAAGCGTCATGCAGACTCTTTTCACATCAATCAGCAACCTGATGGCGGCCTTCGCATCCAAAAGCCGGCACAGCTCATGGGCTATGAGGGACTAGCTCATGATTCAAGCATCAGTGCTAACACAGTCGATCGCATCGCAGAAAAGATCGCGGAGCACATACTCTGCGTTTCTCGCTTCGAAAAGTCTCTCAAACTTCGAGACAGTACGTCACCGGGGCCCAAACCGTTCGAGGTGCTCATGCGGCCAGTTCATGGCGCCTCTTCCGTCGGTCCATCCCCCCACAACCAGCAATTCGTATTCAGGTTTCAGAGCAAGTGTGACGAGGATCTGTTCTTCACCATTATGAACTTTTGTCCTGGCTTTGGTATTCGACAGGGCTTCCCCGAAGACGGTCTTTCGGCGAGAGTCGGGCCGCATGAGACTCTTGCGTTCCCATTCACCATGAACATGGCCGCTGAACTCAAGATGCCAGCAATGATCAACGAGGAACAAATCATCCAAGACATTGTCCGCATCATCGTCGTTCAAGGCGAGGAGGTATCTTGGAAAAGCCTAGAGCAGCCCAGCATCTGGAGCTCTGGCCAAGACCGAAGTCGCGGACAGACGGAGTACAGAAATTACGTTATTACGGACAAGCATCAAAAATGGTGGATGGTTGATGAAGAGATACTCACAATTGCGGATGGCTTGAAAGCATTACCACATCACTCACCGACACATGCTGCGGACTCCCCAGATGGGCGATTGAAGCAAGCAATGCAGTGGTTTCGTTTGGGTTGTCAACTGTATCTCAGCTTCTCGCGCACTGGCAACATGGAAGATATCAATCATGCCATCCGCAAGATCCGAAATGCTATCGCCAACACTACAGGTGCCGGGAAAGAGGCTGAGGTTATGCGTGCGACACTTGGAGAGATTGGCTTCCATCTCAGCCAACAATCCGCACCTACTGAGTCCACTGAATATCTCGAAATAGCTGTGGAAGCAACGAAGGCAACAGGCCTCTGTGGCGTGTCCCGCGTAAAGCTTCTGAATCAGCTGGGAACACTTCTGGGAAGATTGTTCACATGCACAGAGAACCCAGAAACCTTAGAAGAAGCCATCCGGATTACCAAGGAAGCAGTTTCTTCTGCTCATGGCGACTACCTGAACCACGCCACGGCTTTGATAAATCTTTGCAATCGGCTGAGCGACAGATTTAAGCATAGTGGTCTGGTGTCACACATTGATGATGCGATTAACTTCGGCCGCGAGGCCATGGAGAAAACCCACAGCATCCCTCAGTACCGGGACATCCAAACGTCGATCGCCGCAAATCTCGGACTGGCACTATGCGAGAGATTTTCAGTCACAGGTCGAAACGAAGACGTTAGTGAAGGCATCAACCTGTGCGCAATCGCTGTGTGGCAAGCAAATCCGAATGATCGTAACTATGCTCTCTGGCTCAACAATCTTGGTCTCGCATATGGCTACCAATATTCTGTCTCGAAGAATATGGATGATCTTGATGAATCCATAAGGGTGACACAAGATGCTTTGAATAGCATTCCTGGCCAGCTTACGGCACACAGTGGAACTATCTTTAATTTAGCCTCACGGCTTAGGGATAGGTCGCGTTCTACTGGATCGATCGAAGACTTGAATGAAGCTGTGAGGTACTTCCGGCAGATTCAAGGGTCAGAAGACGCCAGCACTACTCGAAGGCAAAAGATGGAAAGATCAAAACGACTTAGTCTCTTAGGCATTTCTTTGGGCGAAAGGTTTGAGCATACCCATCAACAGGCTGATATCGAGGAATGCGTCAAGATTCTGAAAATGGCTCTTGCGGCGCAACCGGAAGACTTTACAGGGAGGGGGGAACGGCTACAGAACGTAGCCAATGCTCTACGCTCGAAATTCGTGCTGTTGAGGGATGTTCAGGACATCGAAGAAGCGATCTGCTTACGAAGACAAGTTCTCCAAGGAAACTTCGACTTCGGATTTAGTAACAATGAGCTTTTGAATAGTTTGGCCGCTGATCTGCATCTAAAGGCCATGGAGACAAAGTCTTTGGTAGATCTGGAGCAAGCGATTCACGGCAGGAAACAGGCAATCTCATCGACCGCTGAAGGCCAACTAGAAGACGCCAGTCAACTCGAACGATTAGCATTTTTGCTCTATACCAAATTTGAGGTAACCGGAGACACGTTCAGTCTTGACGAGGCGGTCAATTCATGTCGTGACGCCCTAGCATTGGCGACGTCTCCTAGCGACTATATCGATATTCGGCGCACTTTGTCCATCTGCTTGTCCACAAGAGCATCCCACACAGGAGCCATAGAAGACACAGATGAGTGCATCAGGATCGCCAAAGAGGCCTTGGCGGTTTCTGTCATTGAAAATTCAGACAAACGCATCTTACTGAGCTGCCTTGGGACTTGCTTCCAAACATTGTACTCAAACACCGGATCGATGGATGCTCTCAACAAGAGCATTCGTTTCAGCAGGGAGTCCGTGGATATTTTGCCCGCCGATGACGACCGCAAACCTGCCGAACTATGCAATGTAGCAACAGCACTCACGACCAGATTTCAACGCACAGGACAAATGATAGACATCAACGAGGCGATCAGACTTCTGAAACAACTACTTTCAACTTGGTCAGGACCCGTGGATGATGAGACCGTATTCCGAACAAACTTGGCCAGTCTCTTGTCCGAGAGATTCATCAGAACATTGAACACACATGACATCGACGAAGCAATTGACTTGGCGCGACAAACGATCCCGTACGACCATGCAAACAGGCCTTCTCGGTTGAATAACCTGTCCGGGCTTTTGCAACGGAGATACTACCACAGAAAGCAACCAAATGATCTCACTGAAGCGGTTGAAATTTCACGGGAAGCCGCTTTGACTATGAATAGCAACAACCCCAAACATGCGGCGCTTCTATCCAATCTAGCAATCGTTCTCGTCAACAAACATCGCATTTCAAAGGCAAAGGAGGATCTGGATGAAGCAATTCTTTTCGGGAAGGAGGCTGTTGAAAAGACTCCGGTTGATCATCCAGAAAGAGCCAGGAGGACCTTTTTTCTCGGGCTCGATCTCGAGCATCGATATGTGCACTCCAGAGATTTATGTGACCTCGAGACGGCCAAGAAGTGTTACCTTGAAGCCCTGCACACCGCTAACAGCGAGGTCAATGCGCGCATACACGCAGGTCATCAATTTCTGTCTATCTGCGACATATCTGCCCAGCACGAAGAGGCGCTCCGTGCTGCCGAGACCGTTGTCGACCTCATTCCTTTGATGGCATCCTTGAGCCTTCAACCCGCTGATAAGCAACACTTTCTTTCACAGGTCGTTGGACACACTTCTGATGCTGCAGCCATTGCCCTCGCAGTGGGGAAACGTCCAGCATCTGCGGTCGAAATGTTGGAGACTGGTCGGGGGGTAATTGCGAGTACTCTCCAAGATTTGAGAGCTGATGTCACGACTTTGGGAAGATTCAATGCAGATTTGGCTAGACGTTTCGTGGAACTCCGCAACAAGCTGGATGCTCCGATGATCATCTCCTCCCCGGACGCGGACTTGTCTATCAAAAGTCATGACAAGGATTTCGGGCCCTTTCCTTTCGAAGGCGATCAACGTCACGAAGCCAGTGGTCAGTTGAGCGATTTGTTGACCGAGATCCGCGATGTTCCGGGGTTCGAAAGATTCCTTCTCGCCGGGACTGAGGCGCAAATGAGAGAAGCAGCTGTCGACGGCCCCATTATCATCATCAACGTGGGCGCCCACAGGCGCGACGCCCTGGTCATCCAAGAAAAGGGTATTGATCTTTTGGAGCTCCCAGGCCTAAAGCTTGAGGACATCCACTCTCGCGCAAATACTCTGGACTCAGTGAAGACACTTGAATGGCTATGGGATGTCGTCGTTGGGCCAGTTATGAACTTCCTGGGGTTTACTAGCACACCAGACGAGGGTACATCGTGGCCGCGGCTTTGGTGGATTCCCACAGGCGCGCTCGTGCGATTTCCCCTTCATGTTGCCGGCTATCACCTTCGTCGCACGTCAGAGACGGCCTTGGACCGGGTGATATCGTCGTATAGCTCGTCCGTAAAAGCCATCACAAACGCCCGAAGACAGCAGCTCCTTGTTGATGGGGACCCCGAGTCGGGCTCACATGCTATTCTCGTATCCATGTCAGAGACCCCAAGACAGTCGAGGCTCCAGCATGCAAAGAGAGAGATCTATGAGGTCAGCAAAATCTGTTCATCTATGAACTTGCCGTATGAACAACCAGAGGGCAACAACCGGGATGTTTTGGCAGCTTTAGACAACTGCAAAGTGTTCCATTTCGCTGGGCACGGAGGCACCCATCCTACAGACCCATTGAAAAGTCTCCTCCTCCTCAAAGACTACGACAGCCTTCCCCTCACGGTCGGAAGCTTGCTTGAGAAGAATCTGCAAACGAGAAGGCCTTTCCTTGCCTATCTTTCGGCATGCGGAACCGGCCAGATCAAAGATGAAAAGTCTGTCGATGAGAGTATTCACTTGACCAGCGCCTTTCAGCTTGCGGGGTTTCGACACGTTGTTGGTACACTCTGGAGTGTGGACGACGCTGTGTGTGTTGATGTTGCGAGAGCTACCTATGAAGCAATCCGAGACCATGGATTCAAAGACGCTTCTGTCAGCCTAGGTCTTCACCTGGGTCTGCAATCGCTGCGTGATAAATGGGTGGCTAGTGAAATGGATTCGACGGTTCCTCGGAGGGATATCCAAGTCCCTCGGTTTGAAGATCGCAGATTGCTTTGGGTTCCTTATGTACACTACGGCGTCTGAAATTTCTATGTAGGGGTATGTTTTGTTAATTTATTCAGTATATGTGGTGAGCCCTTGAACAGTGAAGTGGTCACATCTGCAAATCCTTGTGTTGGCGACCTATGGTCATCTGTTGCTACTTACCAATCTTTGTTGACAGATTGAGGTAATAATTTGTAAGAACGAACGAATACCCAGCTGAGTTCCCCATTGTTTTATATTTACGAGCACTCTGATCAGAAGCCAATGCTGGGACACAGCCTACCTCAGTCCATGAAAGTCTTCAACATTGAATTGAATTGATATTGATATCAGATCTCGTTTATTTCCATCCTGCGCTGTATTCTATGCGACCCTAAATTTTGGCCTAGCTAGCAGGATATTTGCAATCTTTTCCATAGGGCCTCAATACCAGATGAATGCGCTCAGGGCTGGCACTCCTCATTGCGCTGTCTCTCCTTGACTCCGAAGCAGACCAGCTCGCCCTTCTCATTACCTATGAAGGTATCCTTGAATATCATTAGTCAGTCAGAAGCTAAGCTTAGGAAAACGATTGAGTGTTCACCTACCAAGTCAATCTCCGTGTCCACTAACTTATGCTCAACCCCAGCAGTTGGCCTCGGCCAGCAGCGACAGCTGTACATCGTCGCCCTTTCCGGGTCCTTGAAGCCGCAGTCCTGGCAAGTACGCCAGTACCGGCCGTCGCGACGGGCGACGAGCTTGCCGCGGCGGTTCTCGAGGCACTGGCCGAGACGGAAGCGGTTCTGGGACCAGCCGCCGTCCATGTTGCTGCAGCAGGCCCAGACGATGAATTCGATGAAGTCGCCGTGGATGTTGGTGCAGGTCTTGCTGAAGTTGTTGTTGCCGGAGAAGAGATGATTGCCAGGAGCGTTGTTGGTGAGGAAGGTGCCGTTGGCAGAGACGTTGAAGCTCTCGACTGCCGCAGTAGTGAGGCTGGTAGAAGACACGGGGCTCGGCGAGGGAGGAGCGAGGGGATTGGTGAGGCTAGCAGCAGCGGTTGCGAGAATGACGGTGTTGAACTTCATGGTGATAGGTAATGTGATGTTGTATTGTTGTGATGCTGGGGAATATGCTTGTAGATTAAATGTGTGCTTTGTTTGTGTAGTTGAAAATGTTGTTGCTGAAGAGGATGCAAATGAAGGAGATGCAAATAAATTGGTTACAGATGAAGGCTTTGTAGCGAAGGAAGTGCAGTTGATCGGGCCTGGAATTTGTTGACGAGAAGGGAAGATATTTAGAAAAGAAGGTGCTGCCAGCTGAGTGAATGAAGTCTTCAAATATGCTGGGGTGAAAATTGAACACGGGGAAGGACCGTTCCAATATTCTTCACACCATTTCAAGTGGATTTAGACCCGACAGCAGGGAGTATTCACGCATGCCATAACTGTCAGAGCTGTCAGTCACACTGGAGAAGTAAAGGAACAGGAACGGAAGATAATAACCCATTCTTTCTCTCGGCACTCTGGATCGCACCCTTTACGATAAAGTTCCGAAACAGCCCATGTCTGGATAATGAACCGTTTTCCATCAAGCGCTAGTTGGTGAACAAATCTTCAATCCGGCTTGTATTTCAACGCCGACCGCTAACGCATCCGATAGATGGGACCCACCCGGGCTTAACGGCCCCGCCACGGCGCATCCGGAGCCGCCGGACCTTACCCCGGGGACCGTGCGCTCACTCAAAAGCCGACGTAAATCAACAGGAGATTCGATTTCAGAGTGAGGAAACGATTGTGTAGATTATATCGACTCGATGTTAAACATTATACTAGTGAAAGGTCCTACTTTTGATCGCTGTAAAAAGAAAATACGCCCACCCAAATCTTTTGCCAAACTACCACGAAAAGCCCATCAAGTCCTCCAGGCCATAGTACAAAGGACAGATGTAATCCGCCGTCAGAAGCGACGACACCGCCGTCACCCCGGTCGACGACCCGGACCCGATCAGGCCCAGGTCCATGCCCAACAACGACCCGCCCACCTTGGTCCACCCGACGCCGCCGGCCGGGTTCTTCGCGAACCCGCCCCAGACGCCCTGCATCCACGCGCTCAGCTTGACCTGCTGCGCCGACGCGGCGCCCCACTTGGCGTACTGCCCGTACGTGCCGAAGACGGACGGGATCTCGCTCGTGTGGTAGGACCCCGCGTTCGCGAAGATGCCCGTCGACGCGAAGGCCGGGTCGTAGCGGTAGCGGTACGCCGTGTAGCCGTTGGACGCGAGGTACGCGGCGAGCGTGGAGGTCGTGCAGGTGAAGACGGCGTCGGTGATGATGCGGTCCGCGACGACGTACGGGTCGTTGAGCCCTTGCAGGGCGTACTTTGCCAGGACGGAGTTCTTGGTCGTCGCGTCGGTGAGGCCGACCATCGAGAGCGCGTCGGTCATCGCGCCGCTGCCGTCGTTCATCCCGTCGACGGCGAGGAACGCGCGCGCCTCGTTGAGCGTGGTGCCGATCATGACGGGGATCCTGGGCCACGTCTTGGAGGAGATGGACGGGCGCACGTCCTTGGTGGAGGTGCCGTCGCCGGCGACGGGCGGGAAGACGAGCGCCGCGGACTCGATGTACGCCTTGATGGCGGCGGCGTCGACCTTGCGCAGGCAGGCGATGTCGGCGCAGGAGAACTGCTTGAGGACCTTGCTGTAGCTGTCAGCGCCGGAGCCGAGGAGCAGGCTCTGCTGGGACTCCATGATGGCCGCGGCGAAGGGCAGCGGGGAGGGCGGGTTGGCGAGGAGCTGTTTGACGGACTCGCCGCCGGCGGACTCGCCGAAGATGGTGACGCGCTTCGGGTCGCCGCCGAAGGAGGCGATGTTGTCCTGGACCCACTGGAGGGCGAAGCGCTGGTCGAGGTAGCCGGCGTTCTGGGAGCCCGTGGGGATCTCGGGGGAGTTGGAGAAGCCGAAGATGTTGGTGCGGTAGTTGATGGTCACGACGACGACGTCCTGGGAGACGGCGAGGGTGCTGCCGTCGTAGATGGGCAGGCTGGCGGTGCCGAACTGGAGGTTGCCCGGGAAGATCCAGAACATGACGGCCTTCTTGGAGGTTGGCGTGGCGGTCGGGGGCGTGAAGACGTTGAGGTAGAGGCAGTCCTCGCTCTCGGCCGTCAGGGGCCCGGTCGGGTTACCGAAGATGGCCTTCTGGAGGGTCTGGGCGTTGCCGCTGTCGGTGAACTGCTGTATGCAGGCGGGCTTGAAGGCCGTCGCGGCGAGCGGGGTGGTCCATTTCGCCGGGGCCTGGGGAGGGGAGAACCGCTCCGGGGGCGACTTGGCGAAGGGGATTCCGAGGTATGTGTTTGCGCCGGGGGCTGAGGTGGCGCCGACGACGATACCGGACGCGATGGTTACTGATGGAGTTGCGGCTCGGGCGTTGTTTGCCGGAGCGGCGAGGGCTTGGAGAAAGAGGGTGGATGAGAGAAGGAGTGAGAGCTGGTTGAAACCCATGGTCGATGGAGAGAGAGAGAATGTGGTTGGGTAAGACCTTTTGGAGAAGGAATGTGGTGAAGCGAGTCGAATGCTCTTGGGTGGTTGTTGGAATGTTGTTTGTTTCAATGTGCCTTCTCGTCTCTTCTTATATGAAATCACCGTAAATCTCGCCCATTCTCACAAGACGGGGCCACCGGTGTTCAATAATCCAACCGCCACAACGGACCATCGCCTTCTTTGTGCCACGAGAGACACACATCCAAGACATTCGCGCTTATCCCACCGACTTGGTGCTTTGACCAGCACCCAAAAGCCAGCCCGTCAACCACCCCGGTCCAGACACACGCCGCTTCCGGGAGGACGAACAACCCGCATTCGGCATCCTCAACGGAGCTTGTCTCAGTTCGTAAGGAAAGCTTGACGGAATAAACGACTAAGAGGCTCTGGGCTCCTCTTTCACAGCCCTCGACCACGAGGGAACCGGGAACTGCACTGGGAAAGGACCTGCCGAGTGACGCTAGGGCGCAGCGGACTTGGCGTGGAGACAGGACTAGACTCGGTCTAGGCGGACAATGGCATTGGCGACGGCGCGAACCAGGGCGCTGGGACGTGTGTAAGTGGACTGATGTTTGCGAGGTCTTGAGAGGTTTGTATAGGGGAGCAGAGGACGAAGTGGCGTCGCTTATCCTTCTTCATGCCAAGGCCGGGAACACTCTTCATCGGGGAAACTTTGACGCCGGTCTTCTGGGGGACGAGGGCGTCGGTGATGGGGTCATAATTGGCGTTGTATATTGGCATGAATTCATTGAGTATGTACAACCTCGGCCATCCTGCTGAACTTGAAGCTCCTCCCTGAGGCGTCCACGATCGTCGTAGTGTATCCCGCAACCGCCTCCAGTGCCTCTCTCCCATGGCCATCTCCCTACACCCGACGCCTTCTTCTTAATCCTCTCTCAACACCCACTCAGTACTGAAAATGCGCCGTATCATGCCCATTCTCACAAATGCAGTACCCGCTCGAGCTGCCCGTGTTATCCGCACCGCACCAGCCGCCGCCCTTGCCCGCCCGCGAACACTGCGAGGGGCAGCTGCTCGCCGCGGGGCAGCCGACGACGCAAAAGTACTTTTGCAGGTTGTTCGTGTCGAGCACGCCGAGGCAGCGCGGCGTGCCGCCGAAGCGGCAGCTGCCCTCCTGGTCCGGCGTGCAGTTGCGGTTGGCGTCGTCGGCGAGGACCAGCGCCGGGGCGAGGGCCGCGGTCAGGAGTGTTGCTAGGACGGAGGGGAAATGCATATTTCTTTGATGTGTGTGGGGCGGTTGTGGTTTCTTTCTTTTAATGAAGGGTGGTTGAGATTGAGTTGCGTTGCGGGGAAGGTGGGATGGTAAGATGAAGATGGGATGGCATGTTCACGATCAAGTGTGGGAGCCGATCCGTTCGGTTCTTATACACATATCGCTCACACACACGTCAAGACGGCTGCATTGAAAAGGGCAAGAGTCGGCTCGCATGCTTCCCAAACGGGGCTCATCTCGCCGAGTTTGGTGAGAGACTCTGACTCGGGGGGTTAATATGTCTTCAACTTATCTCCCACCTCACCATAAACCTTCCCCTGGAGCTCATCTCAATGGCTGCCCCAAGCTTCTGGTCCTGTCTGCGACAGTCTTTTTAACGTCCGTCGGATGCTGCCGAGGGACCCGGGCACGTGGTGCAGCGGCCGAACTTTAGTTCATCCAAAGCATTGGTGCGACGGCGAGGGCTGTGCAGGCATATGTAGAGCAGCGATGACATGAGTCGTGGTCACCCGCCCGGCTTTTTGTGCCCGCGCGTGGAAGCACGTACCGCGGACATTAAGGCTGATCATTCACTTAAGGTCACGAGAGACAAGGTTTTGAAGAAGAAAAAAGAAAGGTATCTAGATTATGTAAAAACAGGCTGCTCCAATTTTCCACGCAAAGCCCGTATGAGTAGTCTATAAATCTAAGGTGTATACATTATCACATTAAAGAAAGCCTAGACCGGCCTCGGTTTGCCCCCCATCTTATGAGGAGGTGCCGGCCAGGTTCTGTAACCTCGCGTACTCCGTTCTCAGGATGTAGAGGTTGAGTCTCACACCCGCGCCACAGTATTGCGTGTTGTCGCCCGGACACAGCTTGTTGCACTGCGTGCTGGACACGTTGGCGGCCTGGGCGGTGCCGCCGCTGCCGCCGAGGTTGAGGGTGTTGCCGCACCAGCACTCGCGGCCGTACTCGACACCGGCGTAGAGCTTGTCGGAGCAGGCGCTGAGGCACTTGTTGATGGTCATGTTGGTGCCATCGTTGACGATCTGGGCGGGGAGGAGACGGCCGACCTGGGGCTCGGACCAGCAGCCGTAGTAGGTGAAGTTCTGGTCACCTTGGACAGTGATGGGGCCCGTCGCGGTCGGCTTCGCGGAGGAGGTGCTCGATGAGGAGCTCGAGGAGCTGGACTTGATGGTTGAGGTTGAGGAAGAGGTAAAGGGAGTGGAAGTCGCCGTGGAGCTTGGGGACG
This sequence comes from Colletotrichum theobromicola, assembly GCA_014705045.1. Lineage (NCBI taxonomy): Eukaryota > Fungi > Ascomycota > Sordariomycetes > Glomerellales > Glomerellaceae > Colletotrichum > Colletotrichum theobromicola. The sequence goes on from JABGLZ010000136.1 coordinate 110,544, forward strand.
AAGACGAGCTGGAGCTTGTCAAGGTGCTAGAGGCGGAAGAAGAGCTCGAGCCTGGGGAAGAGCTGGAGCTTGTTGAGGAGATAGAGGAGGCCTTGGAGCTGGAGCTCGAGGAGGAGCTGGAAGCTGTGGAGGAGACTGCAGCTGCAGAGAAGACGGAAGATGAAGAAGAGCTAGAGACTGTAGAGGAGCTGGAGCTAGAAGAGCTTGAGGCTGTAGAGGTAGACAACGAAGAGCTAGAGCTTGTCGCAGAGCTAGAAGCGGTGGAGGAGCTTGAGGCTCTAGACGAGCTAGAAGACGTCGTAGAGACGGCGGCTGCCGTGAAGCTAGAAGTCGACGTGGAGCTAGAGACCACCGTGGAGCTCGACGTTGAAAGAGACGCGGACGTCGACGTGGAAGAGGAAGACGGAGCTGAAAAAGTAGTGCTCTGAGCCGTAGAGGAGTTAGAAGAAGACGTCGTCAGGGCGGAAGACGAAGACGACGACGTAGTCGATGTGACCGCCGCAGGGATGAGTCCAGGAGTGGATGACGTGCTCGTCGAGAGAGAAGTGGCGTTGCTGGAGGTAGAAGTGACAGTCGAGCCGGAGGCCGAAAGAGTCGCAGACGTGGAGTTGGCCGCGACCTTGTCCTGCACGGTCACCGAGGCGGCAGAGCTGCTGGGCGAGGTGGATGTTGCGGCGGACGAAGATGTCGTCGCGGTGGTGGACGAAGACACGACGGGAGAGTACATGTAGAGCTGGAGTCGGTTGCCGGCACCGCACTTCTGCGTGCTGTCGCCGGGACAAGGGAACGAGCAGTCCGTCAGAGGCGCCTGGGTCGATGTAGCATCCAGAGCATCGCCACACCAACACTCGCGACCGTACTCGACACCGAAGTACTTGAGGCCCCCGCAGAAACCACCACAGGTCTGGAGAGTCATGGTGTCGTTGGCATACATGCGCGCCGGGAGAGCGCGGACGCCGTTGCCCTCCGTCCAGCAGCCCTGGAAGAGCCAGTCGCCGATGCGGCTGTTGGCGGCGGTGGTGGTGGCAGCTGCCGAGGTGGCGGTAGCGGTGCCGGTGCTGGTGCCGGTTGAGGCGGAAGTGGTGCTCGCGCCGCTGGGTGCGGGCAACGAGCTGTTGAACTGGTACATGTTGAGTCTGTTGGGACCGCCGCAGTATTCGCTGCTGTTCCCGTTGCAAGGCATGCTGCAGTCCGCGGCGAGGGCTGGGAGAGCGCCGTCGGCGAGGGTGTTACCGCACCAGCACTCTCCGCCATACTCCATTCCGATGTAAGTGTACTTGTTGGCGGCGCAAGCTGTGATGCAGTTGGCGATCGTCGGGGTCGCGAGGTTGACCAAGTTAGGCAGGGCGCGGCTGTTGGTGCCCTCGCTGTAGCATCCTAGGCTCGAGTATTGGCCCACACCGGGGTTGACGACAGGATTCGAAGGGTTCGTGGGGTTGGTCGGGTCGGTCGGGTCGGTGGGATCGGTGGGCGTAGTGGTGTTGCCGTCGAACTGGAGAGAGTCGGCGAAGAGAGAGATGAAAGAGCCGCCCGCGTAGTCGCCGACGCCGTTGCCACCGCAGATCTGGTTGAGGTCACCAGCGCAATCGTAGTTGCAGTTGCTGTCATCGACCCTCAGCGTGGGGATCTTGGGTCCACCCCAGCACTCGTCGCGGTACTGCGTGCCGCAGAAGACGTAGTTGTTGGCTGCGCAAGCCGCGATGCAGGTGGCAGTCGTGGCAACGGCGTTCTGTCCGTAGATCTGCTGGGCGAGCTGACGGCCGGGGTTGTTCTCCTTGTAGCATCCGAGGTAGCGGTACTTGCCCTGGCCACTGGGCAGAAGAGGCGGCGCCTGCTCCGCGACAGCGTTGCACACGAAGGTGAAGAAGTGCTTCTCGAAGTTGGGGTCGTTGGTGTTCATGGTCCAGGGCGCCGATCCAACGTAGGTGTCGACGTTCCACGCGGACTTGGGAACGGAACAGACCATGGTGGCTGTGGCGCTCTCACCGGGGGCAAGCTGGGTGCCCTCGGCCAGGTCCACGGTGTTGGCAGCCGAGACGATACCAGGAATACCGAAAGGCGGCTTTGAGACGGTCAGAATGAGCTTGACGCCTCCCGTGGTGGCGTTATTGGTGACGCGGAACTTGAGGTTCCTGGACGTGTTCTCGGTCACGTTGCCGAACGTGAAGTTCTTGTTGGCATCGTATTGGACCCAGCCGGTGCCGTCGGGTGTCTGGAACTCAATGAGCGCGGCCGGCGCAGCTCCGGCGGAGCCCGCGATGGTGAAGGACTTGCTGCCACCGTTGGAGTTCACCGTGAGGTAGGCGCCAAAGCTTCCAGCCACTGAAGAGTCGAAGGCGATGCTTACGGTCACCGCGCTGTTGGGTGCAATCGTGGCGGGAATGTTGGTCAGAGTGAACTTCCCGACGGTGAGAGCGGCAGTCTCGTGGTTCCATGTGGTGAAGGGACCCTGTGCGCTAGTCGTAGAAAATTGGACGTTGGTGATGGACAGAGGAGTGTTGCCCTGGTTAGAGATGATGACAGTCTCCTCGAGGGTGCCGTTGGACCCAGCGATGATGCCCTGGAAAGTAACAGTCGGGGGCGTGACAGCCAGCAGAGGACTGGAGCTCTCGCCAGTACCTGTCAACCTGACGTGAGTGTTCTGACTGTAACCAGCGACAGCATTGGTGGTGTTGACGAGGAGATCGGAAGAAACCAGGCCGACGGTCGTGGGCTTGAAGGCGACAGACACGCTGAAAGTCTGGCCAGCTGTGAGGGTGCGCGGCAGGGTTCCAGCGTTGGTGACGACGAAATCGTCCGCCTCGTCCAAGCCAACATCTGTAACAGTGACGCCGATGAGAGCGGTGCAAGTAATCGTCTTGGCCACACTCTGGTTACCGACGTTGACGGTGCCGAAGTCGTTGGAGGACGTGCAGTTGACCGGCACGTTGACGGGCGAGCCGAAGGCGTAGAGGTAGCCGAGAGTGGTGCCCTGGTACATGATGCCATCGCCAAAGACGGCTCTGCCGAACTTGGTCGAGCCCGGGACACTGAAAGACTTGATGAGATTCATCGCACCGTTCTTGGGAACGGCATCATAGATTCTCAGCTGAGAGCCTTGAACGTCGAGCGTCCAAATGAGACCGGTGCCTGCCTGGCCATTGAGAGAGGTAACGGAGCCGTGGCTGACACCGAGGATGCCGGCGTTGGCAGCGGGACTGGTAGCGACCTTGGTGAAGGCCGGGACTCCGGCGGTACAGGAGAACTTGAAGACGTTCGTGGGGTAGCCGATGACGTTGATGAACATGTAGCCGCCCTCCAACGGGTAGACACCGGCTCCGGCATACACGGAGTTGTCGTTCTGGTAGACTTGGATGACGGCGTCGAGCGAGTTGGCACCGTTGCGGTAGCCGCCCATGTTGTCGAGGTTGATCCAGTACGTCTTGCCGCTCTTACCGGTGACGACTCCGATGCGCTTCACATCACCGCAGGCGAAAGCGCTGGGAAGAATTTGCAGCGGACTAGTTCCCAAGTCTTTATCGGCGCCGTCCAAAGCTTGCTTTTCCCAGGGCATGAAGAAGTCGGTTACAGTCAAGCTTCCGTCACCGCCGATACTCATGTGAACAGCAGCCTCCTCCATGGCCGTGGGAGGGCTGCGACCACTGACAGGGATGGTGCTGAGCTGAGAGGCATAACCGTTACCGGTGGCGAAGAACATGGAGCCCGCATCGTCGGACGCGAGACCGCCGCCGGACATCCAGACACCCGCGCCGGGAGTGGTGGCAGGAACACCTTGGCCCTGGGTGGCCCATCGCTCGACGATGTTGCCGGTCGTCTTGTCCCAGCCAATGATCCATCCGGTGAAGTTGTACTGCACGCAGTGAGAGGCGAAACCAGCGTAGACGTACTGGCCAACGTGCAGCAGGGCAGGACGTTGGTGGTGGATACCGCCGTTGAAAGACCTGATCGGGTTGTTCCTGGCGACAGTGCCCTCGAGGTTGACGGGGAAGTTGGGTCGTTCCGCGAGGGTGTTGACATCCAGTGCGTGGATGTAGTAGCGGCCGTTGGGGCGGCCCTGCGCGACACCTGTCTTGGTCTGGTCGAAGTATGTCTTGGAGGTCAAGTACAGAGTGTCGGTGGTCGGGTCAATGACACCGGTAGCGGTGATGCCTACGTGGGGGTTGACGTCGACGCAGCCGTCCAGGTCGGCGGTCAGGAAGGGGATATGAAGGTTGCGAGAGGCGATGATGGCGCCGGTCTTTGCATTAAGTTTGTAGACATTATTCTGTTGCGTCGCGACGTAGACGTATTGTGTGCCGTCGCCGCCGCTTGGGGTGTAAACGAGAGGCTGAGAGAAGATCTGCTCGGGTGAACCGCCGTAGTTGCCGGGAAGCTGTGTCCGGAACAGCTGGCCGAACTGGGAGCTCCCTACCACTGAGGGGTCCATGTTGTGTGTTCTTGATATCAATTCGCGTTAGGAGCTATTCATTCTCGCGATGGAGACTGGATCCCCTCTTCTCCCCACTGGGCGGAGTGCTCCCATTGTAACTGCGCAATGGATCTCCGCCGGGGGTTGGATTGGGTTTGCGGGGAAGCTAGGAAGAGGAGAGAGAGGCATCAACTTACGATTGGTAGCCGGCGCGGGAGTTGTCGCCTCCCCATGTGATGGTGTCAGTCGAAGCCAGGCCGTTGGCGAGGCCGACGAGGGCTGTCAACAGCCATGTTGTGAGAGGAGCCATGGTGAAATGGACTGTGGGTGCTCACGGGCGCGGTGGATGGCCGTGGAGCAGTTGATGGATTCGAAAAGAAGGAAACCCGGACGGATGGGGATGAGGGGACAGGAGATCCATGAGCTCTCGGAGACGGGAGGGCGGCTCCTAGATATCAAGTTTGGAACATGGCATGCTGGAGTGACGGGTTGACGGTTGACGGTGTTAGCGCAGGTAGCTGAAGCAGCAGCTCGTGGGCGTGGACGTGGGCGTGGGCGCGGCCGCGTCGGTCGGCACAGCCCAAGCCAGCCCACGCGGGCGAAAGAACCGTGGACCCATCGTGGTGGATGCAGGGCCAGGGTAGCTCGAGGGCCGGGACCTTGCTTGCCTTGCCTTGCCTGCCATGGGATGGTGGATGGGATGGCATGGCATCAGCCATATCCTTGCCCTCTGCCATGGGTACGGCCATGATCCAGTCCAGAGGAGGAAGAGAGCAAGCTACTCGAGCTAGCGAGCCAGGGCCGTGACAGCCCCCCTCCACAGATAGTCAAAGTTGGTCGTGGAGAGAGAGAGAGACGGAAGAACGGCGTGCGTCAGACCAGTGACTCGGCGTCGTGGTCGACAAAGACGGCAGGCGAGCACAACGATGGCGGGCAAAACGTTCAAAGAGCTCTCTGGGGGACTGGCACATGGCTGCCATCAGAGTCGGAAGCGCAGGCGGGCGGCAACATGGGCCGTTTTGGCTTTGACAGAGTCGAGGCTAGCGTCGCAGCGGCATTTCCATTGGCTTGGGCTGGATGCTCATTTTGTCGAGTCTCGATGATTCTTTGTTTTTTCCCATGATGGACTGGCATACCCCCTGACGATCGCGTAGGTTGGACCGCACATTGGCACTGCTGGGCAGACCTTGCTGCGAAATGCCATTATTTGGAGACTAGGGACGGATAGGTTGCCCATCCGTATCCATAGGTAGGTGGTGCAAGGTCAGGTATCCGTACTTCTTCCTGCGGACGAGATCAGCACTACTGCATGGTAGAAGGGCAACACGAAGAAGATGCCGCATGCAATGCAACCGCAACGTGCTGGGCTGCAGCTGCAGTTGGCTGGCTGACACCTCTGCCTCTTGGACAATTAGCGACCTCTCTTTTCCTGCAGTTTTTTTAATTGGGGATCGACGCACGTCTGCGGGTATCCAACGCCACCTCGTCCGGTGTTTTGGGCGACTGGTGTGGTACGTTGCAGAGAAGGGAAGAGAGCGAGAGTGAGAGAGAGGCGGCAGAGAGAGAGAGAGGGCGACAGTTGACAACGTGAATTGGGATGAAAGAAAGAAGAGTCGACTTGCCTGATTGAGAAAGCGCAGTGGGGTTCGGGGCAGATACGGTTAAATGAGATGACCCACATCGCCACCTGGGCTTCCCTTCTCTTCTTCTTCTCTGTTACCTACCTTGTATCCTCCTCCTCAGTACACACTCAACACTACACAGAGGCCACCTGGTCTAGGAATACACTTCACAATGTCCCCTTGTCATCCACCCGCCGCCAGCCTGGCTCGGTTTATTCGCCGACGACCCGGCTGCTCCACGATCCTTCAGCTCCCAGGAAGCCCGACGCCTCTATCAAGTAAAATGTCCTATCAGAAGCAGAGGTTCGCAGATGGAGAGTTTGCGTGAGGCAGATGGACTCATGGAGAGAGCCCTGGGCCCTGCAGTGCGGGTGGTTCATCTCGAGTGGCCCTTTGTCCACTGCTCCCGTCTTGTTCTCCATCCCCCATCACACAGAGTTATTGTTCCCAGTGCCCATCCTCAGAAAAGAGTCCACAATGTTATCGGGGAAACACTGAACGTGGTCCGGGCGAAATACGCGAGTGGCCCGCCCGCCGGCCCCCTCTGGAGTAAACACTTTCTTAATTCCCGTTTCTGTAGGTTATTCCCATGTTGCTGGCTGCTGACCCTACTTTGACTTGACCGTTGAATCCTTGGCTGGTTCATTCAAGTCTCCGAGAAATCCAGACACGACTGCGATCGATGCAGGGTTCGATTGAAGATGACAAGACGTAGGTGCCCGCAGCTGTCTTGACTCTGATAACAGTGTCCCATCCAGCAGCCCGGTGAATCACCAACGGCCATTGCCAAGCTGTTCCCCCCAAGAAGCCCCAAGAAGCAATATATGATGCCATGTCACCTACACCACAGCTTAGGTGCGGTGCAGCCGCAACTGCCCAATCAGCCAGCCGCTGCTTCGGGGCGGAGCTGTAAATAGCATCCTGCAGGCGCCTCTAGCCCGTCCAGCTCTAGCGTCTTCGCACCAATTCGCAACTTTTTCTTCTTCGTCTGCTTCTCTTCCTCTTCCTCGTCCCCTTCCTCTGCATTATCTGCCTATATGTGTGCCGGTCTCTGCCTCTCTGATCAATATCTCCTGCTAAATGTCTTGGTAAAGCTCCTGCAATCAACACCATCATGATGAGGCCTCGTCATCAAAGACAGGGAAAAGATGGTCCGTCGACGGAGCTGAAATACAATCCCCACTCATTGTCGTCGACGGCGGCACATAAAGAGCTGAAGACCCCTAGAGGCTAGAGTTTCAGGGCAGGAAAAACAAAAAGAAGACCAACGGCAATGGTGTCTAGCGGGAATCCAGGAACAGCGCCAACATCGGACGCGGTTCCTCTTCACTAACTCACTAAGAGAGGCGCCACAGCCATGCAGCTTTTCTGGAGTCCAACACACCAGAAGTCGCCTAGGACGGCTCGCTAGCGGCTGCTCGTATCGAACCGCCGGGACTGGAACTCTGATCGCGATTCCTCTTTCGTCCGTCTTCCCACGCTGCCATGCAGTCGATATGCATAAACCATTGAATTCTTATGCTTTTTTTCCCCTCCCGCTTCCCAATATTCGCCCCATCTTTTGTCCCATCGCCGGTCGCCCTCACGCTCTCTCTCTCTCTCCCTTTCATCATCTCCCCTCTGGCCCCCATCGGCTTGCGACCCTGTGGCGGCAGACCGGCGGCGGCCATGTCAGCTCTCTGATTCTCCGTCTCGCTGGGTTCCAGCCTTTCGGTTTCTCTCGACACTACTGTAGACTACTTGAATATTGACCACGCGCCAAAACATGGCCGCCTCATCCATGGATATCAGCTCTCCTCCTCCGTAGGCCTCTATCGCCTTCTTCCCTCTTGCGGCCAAAGTCCCGTCCAAGGCCGACAACAAGCACAGTGAAAAATAGGGTCCAGCCCAGCCTGAGCCTGACATTAAAGCACCTCGCGTGACGAATCCCTGACTTGCAGAAAACCATTGGAAAAAAAAATTCCCCATTTTCCCAAGTTGTTTGCCAAGCAACCCAGGTAAAGAGAAGAGGAAACACCCCCGGTCGCCCAAATGTCCGTTCTCAACCCAACGCGCCGCCGCACCGTACTAGACCATCATCACAACCGAACCACACTACACCATCTACGTCCTCAGCACGTCGGACGGTTCCTGCGCCTCCCGTGCGAATTTGTTCCGTTATCTTGGGAAGGGCAACCTCGGGCTGTTTCACTCCAATTCAATCGGGCCATCTTGCGAACGGCGTTTGTCCATCTTTTTTTTTTTTTCC
>JABGLZ010001145.1:0-46539 GCA_014705045.1 Colletotrichum theobromicola
ATGTTAGGCAATTCTTGCTCATCTCGGCCATTCTTTCCCTCTGCTGCTCGACTTCTCCAACTCCCTCCCTCCCAAACCAGACAACATGGACTTTGGACTGAAGAGCCAACAACAATGATTTCTCTCGTCCTCGTGCCATGGGACTGCATTTCCCGCTGCTCGTGCCTCGTCTCGCGACTCAATCCGCCGAGCCGAGCTCTGCCGCCAAAGGAATCGCAGTGGACGTATTGGTGGGACGGGAACGATGAAATCTCTGATTCGGAGCATCTCTTATGTTCTAGCGCGACAGGGGCTGCTGTGACCACTCACAATCCGGCTTCAGATCACGATGGCCATTCTTTTTGCCCTCTTCGACGCAGATTCATGCTGGGACAAGCTCAACGGCAACATCAACGGCATTGCCAGTGGGCTCGTGGCTGAAGAAGACGAACCTGCCAGAAGCCGTGTTACATCCTGCCCCTCGCCAATGTCGGATGCTCTGCTCATTCGACGATGGTGGCCATGCGGACTTGCAGCTCGCAGTGTCCGAGGACAGCGCCCTGCCAGAAACTCTGAGCAAGCTGCTGCATGGCACAGCACCTCTCTCCCATTGGGGATACCTTCGCCTTTGCCCGCAAATTGCGGTCTGCCTCGTTATGTTCTGCCACGGTCACATCATGTCCAACAATCGCTCGATTGACTTCTCTCCCTTGTCACCGCGTGTTCGGGCTCGTCGGTGCATTCACCAGTTCAACCACAACCTTGCTGCTCGCTTGCATGCAGCGCAGCACCGCACACGCAGACCTGCACTTGCACAACCACCCCATTGCGACACAACAGAGTTTGGGCTTTAGAAAGCTCCTCCCGGGATGCTCGCAGTCTCGGCACCCATTCATCGGCACGCACCAGGCTCAGCCCAGCGCAACCCAGCGCAGAGACCCGGCACAGATAAGATTCCAGTCTGCTGCCCCCCTCCTCCGTAAGCGGACGAACCTAACATAGTCAATGAGCACATGCTCACTTTCTTCATTTGACAGCTGGCCGTCGCACTATCGCGACGAGATAAACTTCGTGTCACCTCTCCTCAAAATTCCTCTCCTCTGACTGGTCCGGTCTCGGTTAGGAGCCCATGTCAAGGCAACTTTGCGTGCCATGCGACACCATGCCAGCAGTCTCCAATGCGTACTACTGCACAGCATGCTGGTCCAATGCCTCCATTCGGATGTACTCGGGCGCTCTCTGCCGTCCACGGGTCCTTTCGTCTGGGCCTTTGGTTATTCCGCCCTTCCGACGCAACGGCGCTCCGGTACAGGCTAAACAGAATGGGTGGAAGCCTTCACATTCGACATGCCCACGATCCATATTTGGTGCAAAATGGGAAAAGACACCAGAAGGTCTCTCTCTTAGACCACTAATGATTGCGCACAGCTATTGCATGTTCCTCTCTAGTGCCAATCTACTGTCAGAATATCGACCCGTCCTTTCCCCTCAGCTCCGGAATTGCAAGACGACCCGAACGTTTGGCCGAATCTCGAAGAGGCCGACCCAACATTCTCGCCGCCGGTGTGGAGCTGATGGCGGGCCTCCGTGGACGCTGAGTCAGAATCTACAAAGCGTTCAATTGGCCGGCTACTTCCTCACTACAAATCTAATTCACTAACATCTCTCAGTATCACAGCCCACACTCTGCCCGTCACCCGGCATCAAACATCAATCCATCTGCTTCTGCCCATTTCTCTCCACTTCCTCCACTGGCTATGCGTCGCGACGGAGTCGTTGGCAGACAGATGCAAAATCGCCTTGACCACCTTGCTCTTGGGTCAAGGGTCCTGCGCCCCGGCTCGTGGCCCGCGGTGAGCCGCTTACATGCAAACCCACTTTCTTGCGGTGGTGGATAACAAATGCCTGCTCTCGTACATCCCACGTGCTCGATACAAGAGATCTATTGGTCTCTTCGGGCTTTGCATCCCACCAGTCGTGCGCAAAGGCACCGCAGGCGTGCATCATCACGCATAGCCATGGGATTTTTGACATTTCGCCCACTGTGGCGGTTTGCTACCGATAGGTCACTGTCTGTTCTTGCCGTCAAGACAAGCAAGGCGCCAAGGAAACCCTCAGTTCTGCCAGCACAACAACATAGCACTGCGAGATACGCGGAAAGAAGTACACACGTACTTGCGCAAGACATTCAACGGTACCAAGAGTCCAGTACAGTCTCGCTTAAGGAGTACACCCAACGGTCAACAAGCCTGCAGTCTATTCCCCCTCACACAGCCTTCGGATGCGGATTGGAGCGGCACAGAATCACCTGTTTCGTCGTTTGCAACTCCTGAGTGTTTACACTTTACAGGGCAGTGGCGCTCGAGGATCCAGCGGTAAGCTTGAGGATCTATGCAAAGGCCCCAGTCGAGCCCAACATGATGGATACCGCAGATGCAACGTTTCCAAGGATCGCAAAGAAGGCAGTTCAAACTCGGACTTCGACGTCGAGGCCCCCAAACAGCCCCGCCATCGTTCCGCACTTGAGGTGAATTGGAAAGAGGCGACGGATTGCAAAAGGTCCTGGTCCATCGCGAAGCCGCATCTGCACAGATTTCTACCCTGTTCCGGGTAGATTCTCGACCGTTGCTGCAGTCATACCAACGTAAGCGGAGACAGAGACGCATAGCGGGTTGAGACCTTGGAGTCCCACCCACCGGGCATTTCGAGGGCGAGCACGCGACTCTATTCCGAATTCGTCACCGAGAGCATCCTAACGGGCCACAGACAGGGGCACATTGAAAATCTGCGCGCCAATAACACCCAGCTGAAATTCAAGCGGCCGCTTGAAAGAGTATTTGCTCGCGTGCTTCGTTGGTCGCAAAGCAAGTGGAGAGGCCCATGTTCGCAGATTGAAAAAAATTCACTTCCTCTTCCGCATGGAATTCTCTTGAACATCCGAGACGGATCGGCGGATGTTGGAGCCCCGTCAACACCTTCCGATGGCGACCCGCCCGCAATGGTCCAGCCCCCGGAACGACATGGGAATTTGAGATTTATCCGCGTCTTGTTTCCGCCGACACGCAGCTGGTTGGTTATTGTCGAGCCGGAGCCCATAATTCGGTCGAATCCCACGGGGTCGAGTGATACTAAGAACGGGGTTAACAGAGGAGCTGTCACATCTCAGTCGTGAGGCTATGGTCCTGGCTCATCAAAAGAAGACGGCAAAATCACCCTGGTATTCGTACTTGCTAAAGAAAAGCCGAGCCGCAGGATACATGTTCTGTACTCTCCAGGGATGGCATCTACGAGTATGCTCTTCGCGGTTCAAATACCCACACACCTCGGCGAGTCTTCCCGTTCTCTACAACCGTCTTCGCACAGTGGAATCTTTCATAACTCGTATCAATCTGCATTCGTAAAGGCATTGGCCTCAGATCGGGTCCCTAGTAATGCGCCGTCCGGTGCTTTAACCTTCCAAAACTGGTTAGATCTCTATGCCAGGCGCTTGTATGCGTTCCAAACTTGCCCCCTACTAGAAGGGACCCTTGCAAAGCCTCGTTGGACAGGTTGACGTACGCTGGCTTGCGAAGCTTCTACCCGGCAAGGAAGTAAATACTGTACGTCGACCCATCATTTTCCAGCTTTCACATTGCGAACGATGACAACAACAGCTGATCATGACATCGGTCAGCCAAACTGGTATGTGATGCCTATGCGCGAAAGAAAGTGAGGGAGGAACTAGTATCTCCTTTTTCCAACGTCGTATTCCGAGAAACTCAATTACGGCCGAAGCGATGTCTTTGAAGATTCGTCTATCAAAACCTTGACAAGGAGTTCGTTAGTTGTCTGTGGACAAATGTCGCGACTATTGAAGCATGCTTGGGGGCTAGTGCCCAGCGCAGCCAAGCAAGGGCCTCCGACCGGCAAATGCCAAGGCAACGCTGAAAGGTGGGGGCCGTACGGGAGCGGGGCCCGGCTGGCCGGTCTTCTCGGGCCGGCTCCTGGGGGCTGCCCGGCTGGCGTACCCTTGTTGGTAGAAAATTTCTCCCTCCTGTCCTGCTCCCCTCTCTACGGATACTTCCCCAATCCATGCGTATTTCGTACGATGGGGCGGAGACCGTCGTAAATTTTTGAGGGACGTGGCAAGTTGCAAAACCCCCCGCTCTCGCATTTGGTGGCGGCAGCCCCGGACTGAAGTCCTTTTGTACGTAGGTTGTCTTTTTCTCTGAGTGGGATTCACAAGGGCCAACAACGACCATTTACATGTGCAAAGCAGGGGGTTTGCTGGTAGGTTCCTGACAGCGTGGCTGCAGACAGCCGGTCGACTTGTGGTACGAAGGATAGAGGGGTAAAGAGAGAAGAGACAAGAGGATTGTGGCAGTGTGCATTATTCCCGTCAGCCTTAGGGAGTGTAGGGCTGCGGTGGATGTGGCCTGCCTATGTTGCATTTCATGCACGAATGTTGGAATCTGTTGGTGAGTCCTTTTGAATGAAATATGTGGAAGGCGCCTTTGAGGCTAATGGTTCAGATGTTGAAGTCAAGTTGGAGAAAACACCGATAAAAACTTGTGTGCGTCTTTGACTTATGCTTCTCATGCATTGTCGTCTTTCTTTCTGTTAGAGCTTCCTGGTTTAGAGTCTCGCTTAGCTCCAGGTACCTCAGATGTCAGGGTTTTCACTACAGTCTTTACTGAGTTCTCCTGAGTATATGCTGTTTGGTTGTGGACAGATTCTGTCTTGCGCTTCCGTTACTTTCGCGCACGTATTCTTTGTCTCTTCTTAGCTTGCGCTTTATTCGGGCTTTATCTATCCTTGGACTTCTGAGGATGGAACTTGAGTGTGGTTGTAAGTGGGACTTTGGTGTGCTCACTTTGTCGCTTTGTTCTGGGCCCAGGTGTGTTCTCTAAACTTTACTTAGGAAGGTTTCCCTAAGGTATCACTTCATCTTGAAGAGAGCTCTTTTATCTCTCTATCCAGCTTAGTATCTCCTAGCTGATTTAAATACAAATACGCGCGTGAAGACGTTTAGGACTAATTGCACTCAGCTAGTAAGCAAGCTTAGAGATTTTAGAGATATTACTCTCAAGTCATCATAATGCAGTATTAGGTGCTTCACCTAGAGAATAACTATAAAAGTAAGGGCCCTCTGCCTGCTGGTAGCTTTTGACCAGCAAATGATCTCTCCAGTGATCGCGCAGACAAAATCAAAAAGCGATGATAGCGTTTGTTTACATCTCAACATGTAGAGTCATGTGCGCGCCCGTTCTATGACTGATCTCCCTGCGTCCTGTTCTCATTGAGATTTACTTCTCCGCGTCCGTCACAATGTCCCTTTGTGTATGCGCACGTTCCTGCGCGATTACACAGCTTCCTCTTATTATTTATCATTAGATCTCTCTCCTCTGCGTCCATCATGGTGGCTCTTTATGTATTCATGCAGTCTTATGCAATTACGTAGTACTGGGTCTCTTTCACTTTGAAACGATTGACTTAGCATTTGTGACTCTGTGGTTTTGATCTGAATGGAAAAGATATATTTATCCTGCGCGGGGAAGCCACATCACCTATTAAGTAATCTTATCTACCCTGCATATCTCCTGATTTTCTCAAGGCCTAGCGAGAACAAGAACCTCCTATTATCTCGGTCTAAGGCAGGTTGTGGACTGCAGATGCTGGGGTATAAAACGCGCCTGTGATGAGTTGCTGGCTACAGTCGCCAGCAAGCCAATGCGAACACATCGACCGCTCCTGGCAATCATTCTGTGGATCATGCTTAAGTTCTTTATCTAATATCAGATAGAACGAGGTGAGATGGGATGTATGATTATGATAACGACAGATGCACCCCTCTACAGTGAACCTTTGTCTCGCGCGTCCGTCACATCTATCATCTGGCGCGTATTCTCTGATAGTGATAAATCTGTGCTTGTCTGGATTAACTCCAGCCTCTGCTTACGGATAAAACTGCAATCTTAATAAATTGCCTTGAACCAGATAGTAGGTTTGCGTCCATTAATTCAGATGCTCGCAACTCATCCAACTTTTCCTGTGTGCTCAGGCACAAGGAATTTAGGCTTAAATGCATTTTATCTCTACTTCTGATAGCATTAATTACAAGACCCTGAGGATCTTTTCACACTTCATTATCTAGCAGTCGGGGATCACATGGACACATATCCATCTGTGAATGGGAGCAACATAGCATTAGTACTCTTGAGTTTCTGTCTTGGGTCTCTGTTACTTGCTTTCCGCGCATACGTATTGATTGTAGGTATTCCCGGCACCTTATTAATCGCAGCTCATCCTTATGGTTCAACTCGTCCTCCTCCGCGATCTCCACAGCCACACCTTCCACCTTATCAACAACTGCGTCGACAACTATATCGACGACAACACCTTCAAGTTCCACAGGTATGCTCACACCTCCATTCTCCTATCATGGCCTAATAATGCCGGCAGACTCGTCCTGTACCAGTGTTGGCCCAGACCTGATCAGCTCTACAAGTATCCCGCCCGCTGTCTCATCGAGCGTCCCCTCCAGTGACCTCCTGACTCTTCCCCAAACAACAACATCGACGCCACCAGCCTTCAGTCCCTCATCTTCTTTACGGTTCACAGACTCGAGCTTTCCGGCATCGTTTCCAGTAACTTCCCAAGTGCCCACCAGCTCACTCATTGTCGTCCTTCCGTCTCCGAGTCCAGTGGAGACTCCAACACTCTCGTTGCCAAGCTCAAATCCTGGCCCCGTGCCTGGGCAAAGCTCCACCCCGACCACGGCGTCCATCGTTAGCCCGAGCCCGAGCGCCAGCCCCGTATCCGTTCCAGTCTCTGATACCGTCTCCGTGCCGACTTCGCTGCCTGTTACGTCGGTCCCCAGCTCGGTGTTGCCAGACCCATCGAATGTTTCATTCCAAAGTTCGGTGCCGACCGTGCCGATCTCCAACCCCATCTCACCATCTCCAAGAACACCGGTTTCCGTATCAAGCGCTGCTACTCCGGCACCGCCCATTCAGTCACTTAGCAGCATCAGCTTTTCTTCCAGTCCTCCTGTCGTCGTAGTCCCAAGTAGCTCGACGACTTCCGGTGTTGTCGTCACACCAGTTCCAGAGAACACGGCTTATATCAATTTACCGATTAAGTTTGAGATCTGCGCTGCCGTCCCTCAGTCTCCGGCTGAGACAACGGGCGTTGGCGGTGCTCGGCGACGATAGGCTCAGGCGGTTCAATATTTACAGATTGAGCGACTAAAGAGGTTAAGGTTACGAATGTACCTATGCAAGAAACGTATTTAATGTCTGATGACTTTCACTTGACATCCTGAAGTACCATGCGCAAATACAGGTGTTTAACTGCGAGCCTGGCACTCGCAGTTTCACAAACCGCAGACGCTCTGTACGTTGCTCTTCAGGACACTTCAGACTCAGTAACATCTACCTGGGCTTCGAGATAGTGATGCCTCAGAGAACAACAGCAAACACCCATTTGGTCTGCAAAACCGCCCTAGAAATATCCAGACTAGAAAGAAAACAAGCGAATATTTCGACCGCTCGCTTATACTTACTGACTCCGAGAAAGTGTGCAGCACAAGGCTGCGGGCTATCGACTCAAGTCGGTTGACGAGTCGATCAGTATGGAGACGTGCCAAGACCCAGCGCACCAAAGGACCGATGCCAAGTGCTGATATGGGTACGAAACTGGCCGCCAAGCCTCGTAGACGACATTTTGTGAGGATTCACTGGCACACTAGAGCACTGGAATGGAGTGCGACATTTTATCAGATCATGGATCGACAAATCAGATGGATCAGATAAGATTTCAAAGTCGGAAAGTGGTGGCAGTGTGGTCGGCGTTCTGTCCGAGTTTTCAATGCGCGAGAGTCTGGGCCAGGCTTGGCCTGGACTATGGGAATTTGCGCAAAATCTCAAGTAAACATAAGAGTCGCGTTCATCTTCGGGCTCTTGTCTTGCTCGGTAGGGTGTTCGCAAGCTGCCCAAGATGGACGCCGCTCTGAAATCCCATGTCCTCGTCACGGACACCGAGAAGTCGCCAGAACCGCCAATTTCAGAGACCAGCGTGCCGCACGACAACGACGATGAGACGCTGCAGAGAATTCCGTGGTCATACAAATGGATCGCTCTTGTCTGCGTTGTTTCCCTGCCCATCGGGCATACCTGGACCGGCTCGGCTCTTGGCCCGCTGAAGAACACCCTCCGGAATGAGCTCGACATCAACAATGCGCAGTTTGGCGTGATCAGCAGCGCGGATGCGTTCGTCAATACGGTATTCCCCATCATCGGAGGTTTGATCCTGGATTGGTGGGGCCCGAACGTGGTAACCATGTGCTGCACCGCCGTCATCCTCGTCGGCTCCGTTGTTGCGGCAGCCGGCGTGCAAGTGGGGTTGTGGAGAGTCCTCGTCTCCGGACATGTGCTGATGGGATTCGGGATTGCCGTGCTCGACTCGGCGACTCAAAAGGTTTGTTCTCTCTTTTCGTGTTCCAGGAGTGCCAGGAGAAGCTGGCAGTGGAACTGACATGCACGACTAACACCGACATGCAGTTCTTTTACCATTGGTTTGGTGCCTCCGGTCTAGCCTTTGCCTTCGGCCTCGAAAGCGCCATTGCCAACACCGTCAGTCTAGTATCCGGTATGGTGGCTATTCCCATTCGCGACGGAACGGGCTGGTACGGCTGGACCTTCTGGATCCCCGTCTTCTTCTGCGGGTTCTCGCTTGCCGTCAACGTTGCATACGTCTGCTTCGAGCGTCTCGCAGTTCCCGCGCGGTTTCGTCTCACATCCGGCCGAGCTAAGGCTATCGCGGAGAAGCAGAACTTGTCGGACCGGAAGAGATTCTCCTGGAATGTGCTGTTTACCCTACCTTGGGCGTATCTCATGCTGCCTGCAACGCAACTCTTACAAAGTGGTGCTGCGGGAGGATTCAGCACCAGCTCTGCGGACATCATCTTCATGAAAGGTTACACCGAAGAGGTTGCTGGGTACTTGTCGACTGCACAGAAGATCCTGCCAATTGTGCTCAGCCCTGTCGTCGGACTTGCCATTGACAAATATGGACATCGCTTTCACTACGTTGCCACTGCCCCCATACTGTGGATCATTGCTTGCTCGATGCTGGGCTTCACAGACGTCCACCCAACAGCGGCTCTGGTGTTTTCAAGTCTGGCAGGCGTGATCAATTCCATGCCGTTGCAGATTTGCATTCCGTTGCTGGTGGCAGATCAAGCCAAGATCGGGACAGCTTTTGGTGTGTGGCGAGCTTTCAACAATTCTTGTTCAACGATTGTAAGTCTGCCTCATCGTGAATATTGTCATCAAGAGCCATTGTGTGCTGACTCATGAGCGGCAGATGGACGTCGTCTTTGGCGTCCTCCAAGATAGCACTGAGGGCAATGGATACTCAAAGGTGCTCATCGTTGCTATCGCCATCAAAGCCTGGGCGTTCGTGTTGGGAATCTCCTACATCTTCATCGACTACAAGTTTCTCGGCAAGGGCATGACCATGACGAGGAAGCAGAGGGAAGCTAGGGAAGCTCAAATCGTTGACAGAGAGGCCGACCCCCTGACGAGGCGAACCTCGAAGAAGTGGTTTACTACTCTCACATTTGGGCTGTTGCTTGCCATCATTGCGAGCGCTTGGGCTGTCTTTGTGAGGTACTTGATCTGATTTAATAAGTCGTGAGCAGTTCGCGGGGGCTGAAACAAAACGGAGCGTTGGGCTTGAGACAGGAGAACCTCTCTGAACCAGGTGTGGATTTCCTTCGTCAATTCGCGACTTCAATGGCAGTCGTATTTGTCTGAAATGCTTGGCATTAGTGTCCAATAACGTGCGAATGTCATGTTAGAAACGGGAATTTTCAGTGCGCCAATAGGGAGCTTAGCGTGATGAGATTAGGTGTCATGTAAACCGTTTCATCTTAATGCCTGGCCCGATCAGCGCATCTCCGGGGCGGATGCGATGCGTTCTCCGAGAGCGAGGAAACGAGAGCTCTCGTTGAATGAATCTTTCATTGATCCCGAACTTGATCACAAGTTTCCTTCTTCATGAGTTGCGTACATGAGGTCACCGTCAAACGCGCCCATTGCACATCATTCGTTGGTTTTCCAGGATAAACGTATGGCTGTCAGCCAACATCGATAACCTGGAAACGTTATTTCAACACGTACTGGGCGAACTCAACCCACAACATGCAAGCACCTCGATCGGCCTTTTTGGCGGACTTTCCGATCCCCGATGAGTAATAGCGATGGCAGATAGCCCGTCAACGTAGTATTCATTGGCTGCTGAGTGGAGATGCTCGTAAAGACCTGCGAGAATCCGAGCTGCTCAGCGGTCACCACACTCAATTTCACCCAATACTAATTCTTGGCATCGAACACGGGATACGGGATCATCACACCATCAACGTGCTGGGCAGAAATCTTCCACAAAGCATGATTTCGACTCCTTTTCGAGCCGTTTTCTCGTCAGACCTCAGTACCAAGAGTCTGGGGAGAACCCTCTAAACAGGAAACAGGCCCACCGAACTAGCTATGCTTGCTTATGCACCCCTGTAATTGAGTCGTCTAGGCGCTTCGAATTGGGGAGGTGGATACCTCCGCAGGAGCAGTCCGCCATACGGAACATGAGGAGGAGAAGAAGCGTCTAGACCATCTGGGGACTTGGGGAGCCCGAACAGGCGTCGGTCATGTGGCTGTGGTCTCGGAAAGATGAGTAAACCCGCGAGCACCCCCTGAAGCGCCGGCAAGCGCTGCACACAAACAGAAGCGCAATTTCCCACCAGGCGGATCTCAGGACCCCTGCGTCGGGCACGTCAAGTTGTTGCGGATAGAGTTGTTTTCCACTCTATTCTTTGGACTGCTCGTCCGGTCTTTAGTTGCACGGCAGGGGAACTAGAACCGAATCGAGTTTATTGAAACGTCACGTCCTTGAATGCCAAGAACTACTAGAGAAAGAAGAAGCTTGACATTGGATCGATTTGGGGTTGAGATGTTTGCCAAGACTTGACCTCCTTTCGGAGGACTTCCCTGGCATCCGCAGAAGTTGTGCCGTGAGGAGATCTGGAGACTAGAAAACCAGAGTGATCTCCTGGGATATGGCTTTCCTTGAGGTCTCTTCAGTTGTTCTTGCTCTGGTTGACTTTGCTTCGAGACCATTTCCGTTCTGTGCGCATCCTTTTCCACTCGTTATGTTCTGAGAACACACGCATTCTTTTCTATCTACAACTTCCCAACTGAAGCAACATGTTTGCCTCTTCCATTCTTTTGCTGTCGTCCCTGGTGGCCAGCGCCCTCGGCGCGTCCCGGACTTCTCCCCCGTCCGGCGCCCTCGTGGTCGCCAAGTCTGGTGGTCAGTATAGCACCATCCAGAAGGCTGTTGATGCTGCCAAATCAGGCAGCGTCATTTTCATCCAGCCTGGCACATACAATGAACAGGTTTTGATCCCTGCCTCCGTCGGCGCCCTCACGATCTACGGCTCCACCTCCAACGACCAGGACTACTCCAAGAACACCGTCACTATCACCAACAGCCTAGGCGCCGACCAGGCCGGCAGCAATGATGCCTCCGGCACCCTCCGGGCCAAGAACGATAACCTAAAGGTCTACAACATCAACATCGTCAACTCCCGCGGCAAGGGCATCCAAGCCATTGCCTTGAGCGCCTACGGCAACCAGCAAGGATACTACGGCATCCAAGCCAAGGGCTACCAGGACACCGTCCTCTCCAACCAGGGCAAGCACTACTTCCACGGCTCTTACATCGAGGGTGCCACCGACTTCATCTTCGGCCAGAAGGCCATCGCCTGGTTCGAGGCCTGCACGATCGCCATCTCCGGCAAGGGGTACATCACCGCCTCTGGCCGTGACTCTACGAGCAACCCGTCGTGGTATGTCATCAACAAGTCCACCGTCAAGGCCCTCTCGGGAGTCAGCGATGGTCAGACATACCTCGGCCGCCCCTGGCGCACCTTCGCACGTGTCGTCTTCCAGAACACCAACCTCGGCTCCGTCGTCAACTCTGCAGGATGGATCAAGTGGGGAGACAACCCCACCGACAACGTCGACTACAGCGAGTACGCCAACACGGGCAAGGGCGCCGAGGGCACCCGTGCTAGCTTCTCCAAGAAGCGCAGCGCTGCCGTCAAGCTTGCTGATGTTCTCGGTTCCACCTCCTGGATCGATTCTTCGTTCACCAGCGGCGCCAAGTCCGCCGCCGTCTCTGCCGAGGTCTCCGCCCCTGCCGTTGTCGCCGATGCCGTTGCTCAGGCTACTCCCACGACTCTGTCTACCGTCGTGAAGGCTGCTGCTACACCTGCTGCCGTTGCTGCCGCCGCTGATGATTGCAGTGGGACCCCTGACGGCTTCGCTTCTCTGAACGGTGGCACCACCGGAGGCAAGGGCGGTGAAGTCGTCGTTGTCAAGTCTCAGGCCGATCTTGAGAAGTATGCTGGCTCCACGGGCAAGTACGTGATCAAGGTTTCTGGAAAGATCACGATCACCCCCAAGGGCAAGGAGGTCAAGGTCTCTTCTGACAAGACCATCGTTGGTATTGGTGCTACTGGTGAGATCGACCAAGGCGGCTTCAACATCCAGAACCAGCGCAACATTATCTTCCGTAACCTCAAGATCGGCAACACGTACGTTGAGGGCGATGATGAGGGCAAGACTCAGGACTTTGACGGCATTCAGATGGTAAGATGACTTTCTCTCGTGAAGAATAAGAGGATACTGACTCATGAAAAGGACAACTGCACCAACATCTGGATTGACCATGTCCACCTTGAGAAGGGCGGTGACGGTCTCATCGACAGCCGCAAGGACACCACATTCCTCACCGTCTCCTGGACCATTCTTCGCAACCACAACAAGGCTTTCGGCATTGGTAGGCCCACCCATCTCTTCACATCATCTCCCTTGAGTCCGGTCACTAACCTAAATCCCCACAGGCTGGACCGACAACGTCAGTGCCCAGATGACCATCCACCACAACTACTTCGACCAGACCAAGCAGCGCAACCCCTCCGTCGACAACGTCAAGAACGCCCATCTGTACAACAACTACCTCGTCGGCCAGACCTCCTACGGCCACTACGCCCGTGGCAAGACCGAGATGGTCATGGAGAACTGCTACTTTGAGAAGGTCAAGAACCCGATCCAGGCTGACAGCACTGCCAAGCTCAGCGCCACCGGTAACGTGTTCAAGAGCACCAGCGGTACCACGGCTAAGAATGCTGGCACGGTCTTCGACCCCAAGACTTTCTACGACTACACCGTCGATGCGGCGAATGATGTGCCGAGCATCGTTTCCAAGGGTGCCGGTCTTCAGGCCAGCATTTGCGCTGCCTAAGCATCAGAAATATGGATAAGATGGGGCAGCCCGTTTTTCATCCACGGTCACGACATGAGTGACTTATTGAGAAGGAAGAGGTTGGGAATTCTTTGTATCTACTTTTGCGGCATATCGCCGTTGATTGTGTGTATATACTTACGCGCTGGAGCCGTTCATATTGATTAAGGACATTGGCATCGTGACAACGGATCCATCTGCATACTCTTCGTCTCCCTGTGAAAGTGGATCGCCTTGTTGGCAACTCCCTCCCAGGGCATCGTGGTAATTCAATGGCCCTGGCATCACCTGTTCCACAAAACTGTCCGAGAGCTGCATGCCAGAAAGTCAACCCCTTACTGGAATGCCATTCACCCAAACATGAAGTGAGTTGACAGCAGATCATTTGACGAAGCTGAAAACTTCGGACTATCTCGGTGCAACTGCCGGTCTCATTTGGTAGAAGTTGAAAGCATGACAAAACTTTGGCCTTAATCCACTCCGCGGCGCAGGAAGTCTCCATTAAGATAAGAAGCCCCCGTCGCCCTCCAGTACTTCCGATACCTCCATCTGCGTCAAATTCAGTTGAATTCCATTCAGTTTCTCAAGATGTCATCAACACCGTGCTGGCTTCTCACACTTCTATTGGTGACCCTATCTGCCGCCCAACAACAATTTGCAAAGCCCTGCGTGTGGAACTACTTCGGATGCGTCTCCCTCACCGAAGCAGACTTCGACACCCACTTCCTAGGACTTTCGGTCAGCAACGTCATGACTCCCAGCATGTGCGAGACCAACTGCAAAATATCCGGAACGAAATTCGCGGTCTTGTTTGATGGCGCTCGATGCTCGTGCAGCAGACGTGGGTCTGTCGACCCTCCATTCGTCGTGCAGCCTGAAGCATCATGTAACGCAACTTGCAACGGCAACGACCAGGCTAAATGCGGCGGTCCCGATGGCGATGGTCTGTATACGGCTTATGTGAGGACTAGCTGTCCTGCGTCGACATGAATCAATCCAATCACTCACTAGAACCCTACTTCATCGGTCTCGCCGACAGCTATCTTCTCGCCGACACACATCACATCCACGGCCTGTCTGCAGCCTCATCACAAAGATCTCCCGCCGGCTTTCCAGGACTCTCGACACCCCAGTCACAGAACATGGGAACAAGACGTTAGGCGATATTTGCAATATCTGTCATGACCAAAAGGGCGTTGCATCTCACATCACCGCACGTAAACCCTGGTTGCAGATCATTCACATATTTGTATGGTAGAGATATGTTGCTTTAGCAAAAAACAAAAGGTTCGAGGTCGGTAGTATTTGTCAATCGCCATCCCGGCATGCGTCGTGCATATGCAGTGCACGCATCAAGCTAGCACCACGCGTCTGATCCCACTGAGTTGGGTCTCGCAGTGTGGGGATTACCCAAGAGGAAATGATGGGCATCGAGGGTGTGCTGTACAACATCACGCGGGCTAGTGTTGGTTGCGTGGACTCCAACCGTTTTAGGTGCCATATAAGCAAGCCCCCAAAGATTTGTCAAACAGCCTGATCTTGACCTCGGACATCCAAGGCCTTGATGTCGAAGGCTGGCTTAAGTCTTCTTTCAGCTTTCTAAAGCCTTCTCTTCCCTAGACACTAACCTAATTGATGAACAGTCACCCGTAAATAGCAGTCTGGAATCGCTGTTGCTCATTGGTTTATGGAAGCTAAGCCTGGCTATGGATACTTTCGGAAACATTTGTCATTATTGGTTCAACCCTGATTGGCTGGTGGTAGGCTCAGTTGCATAGAATATTGACAGGCTACTTACTAGTTGCCTCTTATCGCCCCCATTCAAGGACGCAACCACTATCTCAAAGGAAACATCGATTCTTCACGTTAAGCATCACAGACACTGCACTTGAACGAGGCTATCAAACGCGAAGATGAAGGAAGATAAAGCTCAAGAATGTATTCCAGGGATATCCCCCATGGCAGAAGAAATCCTGCGTCTCAAACGAGCATTGGTGTCCGACAACGACAAAGCGCACTCTTGCGAGCATTGCAAGATCGTGACAATGACGCCTCTCCCCCGTCCCAAAATGAGTCGCGTCAACTCTATGAATGTGGAGTTCTTCCGACTCGATACAACAATGGAGGAGATAAGAAACTTGTCCGGCCGAAGGTGCACTCTCTGGACCGTCATCCAAGACCAGCTGACGAACATTGACTTAGAGGCAAAGGCTCAAGGGAAACAAAGAATCAATGCTTGCGAGTTGGAAGGAAACCATGAGCACTGGAAAGTAGTGCATGAACTTTCTGCTTCCTTAGACGCGTCCGAAGCGAACGAGTATCCGCGCTTGCGGAAACGCCTTCATTGGGATCATGGCGAAGTTGTCAGTGACAAATCAGAATTTCCTGTTGTTTGGGAGGACTTTGTCCGGGTGACTATGGGATATTCTGATGTCAATGATTTCAAGGACAGAAACGTCATGGTGTACATTGGAATGCTGGTCCCCAAAAGGCAGCACGAGATTGCAAGGCCCTCGCAGCACAAGCCCGGGAACCTCGAAATGGTCCTATATTCAACGAGATTCCTTGCTCTTTCCCTGCCAGGTAAGCCACTGTCTGAGTATTCTTATCGGAGGCTTTGATGCTAAGCTGGACTCAAGGTTATTTCAACAACGCTTCACGGACCTGTGTTGGCTCTCCTGTCAATCTGAACCCGGGGAGTCCAGCTTCGATGGCTCTCATCCGCAAGTGGCTGAGCAACTGCGACATCAACCATAAATGCGGGATAACGGATCTTCCTGAATTCATGCCTTCTATGGTCATTGATGTATCAGACCCTGGTCAACTTAGATTGTTGCGAGTGCCTGATGACATGAGAGAACGATACATCGCATTGTCGTATTGCTGGGGCAGTGGCTCACAAGCCGTCATGTTAGGAAGTGGCAACATGTCTAACTTAACCTCTTACATCGATCTGCAAAAGTTGGATCCAACTATCCGGGACAGCATGACCGTCACGAGAGAGCTCGGATTCAAGTTCCTGTGGATCGACGCACTATGTATTATCCAAGACGACTACAACGACAAAGTCAAGGAGCTCAGAAGGATGGGCGATATTTATCGTAACGCAACGATCACAATCGTCGCTTCCGCGGCGAAGGATGTCAACGAAGGGTTTCTCGGAAAGCGGGCTCCGACTTGTGAAACAGCTGGAAACCCAGATGGGCAAGGCGAACCGGCGTTCGAAATCCAGGCTGAAGTTGATGCGCCCACTGCACACGAGCAACCAACAATGATACTCATACCGGATAAGCTGGATGAAATGGAGCCCTGGTACGAGAGGGCTTGGACCCTCCAAGAGCTCCTCTTTTCCAGACGTCGACTTCAGTACCGTTCCCGGCAGACGACATGGATATGTCATTGCTCTGAGTCATTGGTTGAAGACTGTGACGGCTGGATCGGGGGCATGGGCAACACTTACCTCAATTACTCTGACCAGTACCTCTTCCGGGGGCTTATGGCCCTGCTGCGGGGTGGCGAGAGCACTCCCCCAAAGTTGGAGATTCTGTCGCATTGGTATGACCTCGTCGAAGTGTACTCTGGACGAAAACTGTCCCATCGGAATGACCGCTTCCCTGCAATATCCGGCATAGCGAGAGAGTTCGCGGCTCTATTGGAAGATGAGTATATGTGTGGCTTGTGGAGGTCCGACTTGGCTAGGGGACTTATGTGGTTCCCTACGTTGATGGAAGGCGACGCTGTGTTTGGTCACAAGTCTGGCCCCTCGTGGAGCTGGGCGTCTTTCGAAGGTCGGGCGAGCTGGGTGCAGCAAAGACACACCCACTGGCGCCAGAACCAAGACTTTGAGATCATAGGCGACGACATCCAGCCTATGTCGGCAGTTGAGCCGTTCGGCGAGGTCGAGATCGCTGAACTTCATCTTCGTGGGCTGGTCAAGAGCATTCCCATGCCTTTGGCAGACGACAATGGATTTGTAGAAAGCGAGATTGGAGGCCAGCTAGTTTCGATTGGGTTTGAATATCCCGACGATGCCAGGCTCCAAGGAGATTGTGGGTCTACCCTCGAATTGCTTGTGGTTGTCGACTCTGGGGATTTTGGTGTAGATGGCCTTGTGCTCATGGAAGAAGCGGAAAATCGTTACCGTCGGGTTGGTTCGTTCGAGATGGATAGTATTTGGCCGGTGAAGTCTTCAAATCGATGGGAGGAGGAACGAACTCGCGGGAAGAAAACATCCAAGGAGCACCAAGTACGGTTGAGAAGTCTCTGGGGCGAAGGCAGTATCAGGGAGATCATTCTCATCTAATTTGAGCTTGAATTCTATGCAAGGATATAGGATGACTTTGAAGAACATTTCATTAAGAAGCTTGCTTACGGTTTGCTTTGCAATTTTACAACCCGAGATCGAAAGTGAGGCGGGGGAATAGGGTCGTCCTACCATGTTGGTCAAAACCAATGGCTTGGAATTGAGAGCAACACAGACTAGCAGACCTCTCGCAGTCCAAAGGCTGAGACCGGCACATTGGTATAAAAAAGGCCAGGTCGGCTCTCCACTTGAAACATAGACAGAGGCTAATTGAGCCCCTGATTGCGTATGTAACGAGCCGGTCCTAAAGCACGTGCACTCTGACTCGGTTTTCTCGATGAATCGTGACAGGCAGTACATCCGCTAGTCAACATGAGGTTTCTGGCACATTGGTCATGACTTATCGTGTCCGAATAAGCAGCGTACAGTAGTATGAGTAGAGAGGGGCATGGATTCCAGAACCGGCTCACTGAGCATAGTGGATACTTTCTTAGTGAGAACACACTAACTCGATTCTCTCATATGGAAATAATTTTGTCAGGAGAGAACTTGTGGGATGTCTCCTGGCGCTTGTATACCTTGATGCGTGGAGTCTGGGAATGAATCAACATTGGCCTTCAAGAGTCGTGCATTGTCATCTCGTCAGATTCAAGGCAAAACGGTGGTATTGGGGCTCATGCTTCAAGTAATATGACTCTAGGAAAGACGAGACGATAGCGTAGTTGATGAAGAAAGAAGTTGAGACATTGGCTAATGGCGTGACCAACACGTAGGCATAGCTACTCTCACACTGCCTGAATTTCGCTAGGTACAGCCACAGCTCACACTATAGCATTACTGTCACGTACATCGCATGCATCTTTTGATTATCTATCTACAGGTAAGTTTCAGTACAAGTAATGAAAGGTAATCGTGCAAGGAATGCAGCGCATAACGAGGCCGCCAAATGGAGCCGTAAATAAATATGCAAGATTCTTCGCTGTTGGCCTTGAAACGGCCCTCGTGGCTCCATCAAGCGAAGGAAGGGTCCGATTTAGGCGTTCGTCGCGAGTGAGTAATGCTGGGTGCAGCCAACAGATACTGCCTGGAAAGAAACCTACGTCTTCATACACAAATGAGTACCAGCATATCGTTCTCCAAAGAGCCACCAGCGGAAATTCTCTATTGTCTTGGGTTGGTTATAACCTTTGCAAACCACTTCAGACTGATTCAAATTCAAATTCAAGGCTTCAGAGTCTCATTAACACAAGCTGAGAAGCAGTGCTGGAGTACATTTTATTTCAATTAAAGAAGCACTCTGGATTGCCGTTTCCCGAAGCTGCGATTCCCAGGCGCAACGAAATGCCGGGCTAGTCGAGTCGGACTATGCGGACAAAACGGACAAGTCGGACGCGGACATCATGACCAAGCCCGTGAGAGATCAACGCTCAACTAGTGAATTCATCATCTCGTCTGGGCCGGCCGAAAAAACCCCTGACTGACTTGTCCTCATACGCGGTAAGTTTGGGGGGGAATGGATGAACTATAATAAGCTTTTATTTGAACCCTTGAAAAGCTTCTGTCTGAACCATGATAAGCTTTTGTGTGACTATTATAAGCTTTTGCGTGTCTCGTCTAGATGGCGCTCGCCAGAAGAACAAGTATTACCCATCAAACTATGTATGCTTAAGATAGGTAAGGTAGGGCGAATAGATCTGTGCTCGCCGTCTATGGTAAGTATTCGCCGGGCACTACCCACCTTGTCGACTAATCAGATATTATTCATCGTTCCCCTTAAGGCGTGGATTGTGCGCTCAAAATCTCCGTGTCTTAGCTAGGATCCACCTCCGGCGTTGTAAAATCGGAGTGCTCCGGCTCCTACAGGCCATTTCCATGGAAATAAAAAAAATCGATAGCATCACTGTAGATGAAGTGGACGCTTGCAACTCAGCGCGAAGAACCGGAATTAGAGAGCGCGCAGCGGAAAGACTATGTTGCTGCGATAAACCACAGCAGCAGCCTCACTTGAATAGTCAGCTGCTGCGTAGTTTTTGATGGCACTTTTCGGATGAACGGCAAAGACTTGACTGACAGTAGATTTGACTGACAGCGATGAACTCTGTTATCTCCAGCAGTTGTTAGTCTGTCTTATACCAAGCATAGCAGGAGTTCAGTTAATAACCGGCCTCCGATGGAGGCCTAATGGCCAATCATCAACTCAGACTTTACCGACACAGCCTGCGGAACGGCCCAGCTCATGTCAGCCCTGCATTAAAATCTGTCCAAACCTTGTTTTATTAACTGTTGTTCTCTTCATTTCAAACCCGTGTCAACTAGCTTAGCACAGACCACAGACGAATGTCGCATCGAGAGTCCAGACCATTGAACTTTCCGCTCGGGCTAGAATGATCGTGAAAGTCTCCGTATGAGAACATTTGATGATAATCGCCAGTCAAAATCATCTTTCTGACTACTTAAGGAAGCGCCAAGTCCCTTGGAATCAAAGTAGTAGCCATCAGCCCTCAGCCCTCACTTCTCCAAAACTCTACACTCTTTCTCGCAACCGTCTCTACCTCCGACAACCGCTCACAATGAAGCCCACTTCCATCGTTTTCCTCACGATAGCAACGCTAGTCGCTTCCTCGGCCCTGCCTAATGACCTGAGTGCGTAGCAAAGCCATCCCCTCAGCCTTTCTTTCGCGTCTGCTAACCTACCAACCCCTCCTCCAGCCGCGAGACAGGCAAAGAAGTGCAAGACTTTCCAAATCTTCAAATCACCGGATACCACAGAGGGCGGCGTTCCCAAGTTCGTGGGCACGCCGCAGTGCTGCTGCCAGAACGAGCAATGCCACGTCGTTGACCGAGACGACGGAATCAACACCTCGGCGGATCTCAACGCAAACCTGGCGGGAGACTTCAGAATCATCGATGCCCGCAGCAGCGACAAGGGGAAGCTGGGGTCTAACGACATCCGTGGTTCGACCTACACAGTCGGAGCGCAGGGAGGTTGCACCAAGTAAAATAGAGAATCCTGACGGTCGTTCTTGGTCGATGGTGTAGCGGTTGGTGCTGAAGGATGCACGTCTCTGGCATGAAGGCAACGCATACCGTTCCATCATCTTGTTTTAAAATTTGACGAAATAGATGCTCAATACTAAGGTCGCTTGCGGCCGTATTGTCTCTTGACATGCGTTTTAATATCTCCTTTTGTCGTCGCCAGAAGGAGCCAGTTGTTTTGTATATCTAAAGCTCAGTAAAACGATTGACGCAGAGCTCAAAGCTTTAAATTCGTGTCTAAAGGCCTACTAGGCAGGGACTGACTCTGAGGTGAATAATGCGTCGTCTGCTGAACCCGTACCCAAAGGCCAGTGATAGAGAAGCTGGGTTGTATGTAATACGCAATGAGTCTATTAAGGTATGATTGTAGCGATAAGTAAGTACTGGCAGGTGACTTCAGGTTTAGCCGTCACCATCTCGCTTTCATAGTCGAGCGATCAAAGTGTGAGTCTCTTTTCGAATGTTGACGATAATGCTGATTGAATGAGGGATTACGCCTGATTCACTTGATCATGATTGCGCTTCGGTATCCAGACTCAACAAACAGATGAGAAGGTGATGAAACCGCAAGTTGTAGCATTAGCCAATGATGTGACGATGACGGAGGCGCAGCTTTTCGAATGCTGTTCGAATCTCACTGAGCACAGCTATAGCACTACACCATGTCACCATTGTCATGCATACCACATACATTTTTTCCAGAATATATATACTAAGTTTTAGTTGAGATATTGAAAAGTGTGAGAACGTTAGTAAGAGATAAAAGAAAAAATAACCTGCAAAATGCCTCGTTCAGGTATCCAGCCTGGATGATAAAAGGTGTCCCAAGAACTACACGTGGACATAGAGAATGTCTTGGAATAATTGTTACAGGCTAGTGATTTCATTATCCAAACCGAATAGACATTAGACAATACTACTCGACATGACACGGGAAACGCCAGCAATTGCCTCATCCAGCCACCCACACATCTCTACCCCAGAACTCACTGCAAAGAAAGTCGAAGATCAGAACGAAATGCCATGTGGTAGCAAGATTGCCTTGTTTTCCACTAATTAACTCCTTTCTGATATCGGCAGGTTTTATACCCCTTCTAGCCAATTGCCCAAACTCTTTGCGGTCATCTGTAAATACCAAAGATGCCAACAAACCATTCTCTAACCTTCAAGCTTTCCTAAGCTTCAAGTGTGATCTCCCATAAAAGGGCGAGCATGGGAGAGTCTTGCATGGCCGAGAAAATGAGTTCCAAATCAGCCCCTGGAAAGCAACTCACCAGTCTAAATATATCTATACATATACATCACAGGCTGATTACAGTATATAGAAGAAAAGCATTATGAGATGGAATCCCTGTCAAGAGCATCTTCCGCCCTCCTTCGTTGCGTATTGCGTGCAGAGATAAGCATAGGACAGGTTCTGCACTTACGTTATGTCCTTACCGCGCGATACATCCTGAACATTCACAAGCATTACCGGAGGGCATCAAAGAGCAGACTCACCAACAAAGAAAAATGCGAGAGCATGTCTACCCAGTGCATCGCGTCCCGCTCTTTTCGGTTCAATGGCGCCGCGCAGCATTAAAAAGTCTCTATCGAGGCGCCTTTTTATGTCCTCAATCTGGGACAAAGAAGTATTTAACAACAGCCTCTCAGCCTTTTAAGATGTTGCGCGGCCAAATGGATTGACGAGGAGCCATGCTGATTGTCAGACTTAGCGTGAGCACCTCTCAAACCCACCTTCCGCTCCACCTGTTGCGTGGTCTGTAGCTGACTGGTTTCATGCAAGCATGCCACAACTTCTCTCTATCCATCATTCCTACTTGTATATGCGCGAGAATACGACCTAGAGCGTGTGTGTGTGGTAAGTATGTGTAGAGCAGGTGTCCTGGCACCTGAAGTTACCTCCAGGGGCAAAGTCACACCCAATCTCTCCATTGTACATATTTATGAGAGTGCCCTCGATCGGTTTGAAGCTTTGTTTTTGGCGGCATAGTGCCTTAATATACTGAACCGATTAGCTGATGCCAAACTGCGACATCCCGCAGCTGCACCTCATTTGATGTCCCTTCACTATCATCACAGCGGACTACCTCACTCCCAGAAAGACTCATCAAACACATGAGATATCATTCAAACGCTATCTTCTAGCTCATCCAAGGAGCCTTTTTTTTGTAAGTCCCGCTTCAGTACAATACATCAGTACATCATCTCATCCACCCTACCCCCCGGTTTCCCCCTCTTTACAACTTGGAGAACACCGTCGGCACGGCACCACCCATCTCGACGAGGGTGCTCTTATTCCGTACCCAGGCCTCCAGACCCTTACGTCCGTTCTCGACGCCAACGCCGCTCTGCTTCCATCCCCCAACAGCCATCTCCGCGGGCGACTCGCCCCACGTGTTGATCCACGTGATACCGGCCTCGAGCTGCGCAATCACCTTGTGGCACGCGTCGACATCTCTGCCGAACACGCCCGCGGCGAGACCCAGCTCCGTCGTGTTGGCGCGGCGCACCGCCTCGTCGACGCTGTCGTACGTCAACACGCACATGACGGGCCCGAAGATCTCCTCCTTGACGATGGTCATCTCGTCGGTGCAGTCCGTGAAGACGGACGGCTGAATCCAGTGGCCGCTCTTGTACGCCGACGGCAGGCCCTTGGGCTGGCTCGTGCCGCCGACCAGCAGCGTCGCCTTGTCCTCCATGACGCCCTTGCGGACGTACGCCTGCACCTTTTCGAGGTGCGTCTTGCTGTTGAGCGGGCCGAAGTTGGTCGCGGGGTCGAAGAGGTCGCCCGCGCGGACGTACTGGATCTTCTCGAGCACGACACGCTCGAAGTCGGCCTTCATGGCCTTGGGGATGAAGACGCGCGTGCCGTTGGTGCAGACCTGGCCGGAGCTGTAGAAGTTGGCGAGCATGGCGCCGTCGACGGCCTGCTCGACGTCGGCGTCCGGGAGGACGAGGACGGGGCTCTTGCCGCCGAGCTCCATCGTCACGTACTTCATGCCGCCCGCGGCGGAGCCGGCGACCTTCTTGCCGGTGCTGACCTGGCCGGTGAAGCTGACCTTGGCGATGTCGGGGTGCGTGGTGAGGGCGGCGCCGACGTCGCCCGCGCCGTAGACGACGTTAAAGACGCCGTCAGGGACGCCGGCCTCCCTGTAGATGGAGGCGAGGTACTCGGCGTGGAGCGGGGTGAACTCGCTGGGCTTGTAGACCATGCAGTTACCGGCGGCCAGGCACGGCGCGGACTTCCAGAGGGCGATCTGGATAGGGTAGTTCCAGGCGCCGATGCCTGCGCAGACGCCGAGGGGTTCCTTGGTGGTGTAGACCCAGGCGGAGTTTCTCAGGCGGAAGGACTCCCCGTTGAGGCCGCCGCTGGCGACGAGGTTGGCAAAGTACTCGAGGACATCGGCGCCGGTCACGACGTCGACATACTGAGTCTCTGAGAAGGCCTTGCCGGTGTCGAGGGTCTCGATCTTGGCCAGGTCGTCGTTGCGCTCGCGGAGGAGGGCGACGGCCTTGAGCAAGATGCGAGAGCGCTCAATAGGGGGCGTGCTGGACCACGAGGGGAAGGCAGCCTTTGCGGCATCGACGGCGGCGTTGATGCCGGAGGAAGAGGTGGTGTGGATGGTGCAGACGGGCTTCGCCGTGGCAGGATCGATGGACTGGAAGGTGCCTGGGGATTCCGAGTCCGGTTGGGGCTTCCCCGCATAGAAAGCGTGACGGTCCTGCTCCTGTGGTGCCATTTTTGAGTGATATGGGGGAATAAGGTGCTGCAACTGAAACTTCACTAATAGAAAAGACGCGAAAGAAGAAGGATTGACAGGCTGATAGATGGGGATGATTGGGTATAGATTTCCGATAATGCGGCAGGCGGTGGACGGACGGGCAAGAATCTGGAGGGATGTACGGATATGTCAGTTGCGGCCAGGCGGTTTGCGCCGGGACTGGGCTGTCAATCGGAGATACGGGGGTCGGAGGTCAACGGTCGCACTCGCGGAAGGCTGAAAATCTGCAGTGCTCAGTGGTGGTCTGCTAGCGAGGAGAGGAAAAAAAAAATCCCACGCAGATCGGGGTGAGATCGGGATCGCGGATGGCCTCGCCGGTCAGCTGATGATTGAAGGTAAAATCCGCTTTGGAGCTGGGGGTTGCAGATTTGCCGGGAGACCCCTTGTAGACCCGCTTTTGCGGCGGTGTGATGTCATAAGCCATACGTCATTGGCCGACACTCCACTTGGATGCAACAGTCCCCCACAAAAGAGCCCAGACGAAGACCAGTGATAGCCGGCGGTGTTCTGGAAGGATGCTCCACTGCAGAAGTTTCAGCCTTCAGGGTCGAACATTGGCAAGAGCAGAGGAAAAAAAGAATAATGTCAATCCGGATGAAGTTTTTTTCGTTGGCTGCGGCGTGCATTCACTGGAAGGCTGCAACCGTGGCCTTGAGATCCATCTTCATTCCGGGTCTGGCCGTCGAGATCGAACGATGTTGCGGCGTGAAGGGACTTGATCACCAAGGGGTCTCCAAGGGTTCAATATGATAGATATCGGTGGTTGGTTGACCGAGACAGGGTGTTGTGCCATAAGCGGACAACAGATACGGCGACCGAGATAGAAAAGATATCGCTTCGCTGACCATGGGAGATACAGAGATAGGCTGAGCGGCAACGTTCCAGACTTTTTTTTCAGCCTCGCGTATGCCGAGATATCTCCCAACTTATATCTGCCTTGTAGCGGGCGATAAGAATTGGGGGTTCATCCGCTTTATCGCCTGACCAGCAATACGGCACGGCTTTGACGCCGTGTCGCCGTGTCAGCAGGCACACGACTCTGATAGCGATGGTGTTGCGACACGCGACACACACGATACAGGGCGCTGGAGGTGGCCGATGAAAGCCAGTTCAAGGTTGACTTGGCTGCGCATCCTGGGCTAGACGGCGCGGCGGATGCCCCGGATGAGGTCTACCGCGGTAAACGGTGCAGGCGGCAGCCACTCATTCGATGCCACCTCGCCGGGCGCGAGGCGAAGTCAGATCAGACAAGCGAAGCAGACGAGTCGTCGTCGTCAGAGAGAGACAGGGCTGGATGGGGGGCGGATAGACTCCGAAAGCGTTAGCGCGGGTGGCCGCATGGGACGCATGGCAGCTTGGGGAATGTCGAGTGCAAGTCTTGCATA
Source organism: Colletotrichum theobromicola (assembly GCA_014705045.1). Classification (NCBI taxonomy): domain Eukaryota; kingdom Fungi; phylum Ascomycota; class Sordariomycetes; order Glomerellales; family Glomerellaceae; genus Colletotrichum; species Colletotrichum theobromicola. The sequence goes on from JABGLZ010001145.1 coordinate 25,833, forward strand.
CGGCCCCGGCAACCAACAACCACGCCGCAGGAGGATGGCTTGAAGCATCCTTGTACCGGCGCGGAAAAAATGCGTCTGAAATTAGACGGGTTGGGCCGGGGCGGTCGAGGTGTGGGATGGATATCTAATCGTGGTGAAATGCTGCATTTGCACTGCAGAACGACTGCTGCAAAAAGCGCGGGTGGGCAATTGCTCGCTGGGTCAACCAGGCAGAGTCGAGACGTCATGATTGGTCTGTGCCGTCGAATTGCTTTGCGGCAGTTGGCTCGCCTCTGGCCATTATTCGTAATTCCTTTGGTCGACGTCGAGCAGTTTCCACTCGAGTGGATATTGGTGAAAGACTTGGCACTTGATGGTCCCAACCAGGGATTTATGTGAAGCGAAGGCGTGCTGAAGCAGCCTCACAGTGCCTGTCGACGTCGAGGAGTTGCGGTGCTTGCTTGCTCGTTTGCTTGAGCTTTGCTTTCCTGCTTGCTCCCATGGAATTGCTTACGTACCTGGTCGATTCTACCGAGTCCTGCCTGCAGTGTTTGCGCGCCAATGCAGTAGTTGCAGCGGCGGGAGCAAGGTGGTTGCCCAGCTGTGCGGAATGATATGGGTCCTGTGACCCGTATCGGCCACTCATAAAGCAGGGAAGTAAGAAAATCCGGCCCTGATTTCCATTTTGCTGCACGCGTGCAGGGATGTTTCATACCTGGTGCTGGTGCCCCAGGCTTGGGAAGGAGAGACTTTCGGGCGGGACCTGCCACCTGCCTGGTGTCGCCCGAGGTGCGGAACTGCCAGCCAGGCTGCCAGGTAAACCGTAAAGTAAGGTACCTTGGGAGGACAAAGTCAACCGCTGCGGCAAAGGCTAAGAGAGAAAAAAAATTGTTGGCAATCGCCATTGTCCAATGGGCCGTCGCCTCCCGCGCTGTTCCGGACTTGGATGCCGCTCGAACCCGGCGAGTCAGTTTCAATGCCTCGAAACCCGCTTTCTCTTCAGGCCCCGCCACCCACCCTTCGCGGGGTCCGTATCCACCACTGATAATCCACCTCCCTGCGCCTGCAACTGCGCCGGTACGAAGAGCTCCTGAGGGGCCAAGGGCCAAAATTTCGCAAGACAAGGCCGGACGGTAAGGATGAACCAGCTTCCAATTGTCCAGCTGCGACGCCGACATTCGTTGATAATAAGCACCGTTGTCCGCTGTTGATCGACACGGATCCGATCCAAGCTCTCTCCTTCCTCGGTGTATCCTCCAAAGGCCCAGAATTCCCCAAATCTCACCTCAGACCGCCTTCGAGCCGAGTCTCCTAGCTGTACCACCCCTCCATCTCATCTTCATCCTTCGTGTATAACTCAACACCTTTCCCCCTCTCTCAATCATTCCTCTCGCATACTCTGGCCGGGCGCCTCGACTGAATACCCTCGAATTGTATCCTACCTCTCCGCCAAAATGACTACCACTCAGCTCCCCATCTCCGACGTTGACAGGTACGACTATGTCGTCGTTGGCGGCGGTACCGCCGGCTGCGTTATCGCCTCGCGTCTCGCCGAGGCCCTCCCCCAGAAGCGCATCCTCTTGATTGAGGCTGGCCCCAGCGACTTCATGGACGACCGCGTCCTTGACCTGCGCAAGTGGTTGAACCTCCTCGGAGGTGAGCTCGACTACGACTACGGCACCACCGAACAGCCCATGGGTAAGCTCCCCTCTCCACCCCCAATCTCATGATAAGCTCAGCGCTGGGTTCGTCCCATTCTGAGCGATTGAATGTCAGGACAAAAAAGGCTCACACCAATCGCGCACAGGCAACTCTCACATCCGTCACTCCCGCGCCAAGGTCCTGGGTGGCTGCTCATCACACAACACCCTCATCTCCTTCAGGCCCTTCGAGTACGACTTGAAGATCTGGCAGTCGATGGGTGCCCACGGCTGGACCTTCCACGACTTCATGCGCGTCATGGACAAGCTGCGCAACACCGTCCAGCCCGTCCACGCCCGCCACCAGAACGAGCTGTGCCTTGACTGGGTCAACTCCTGCTCCTCCGCCCTCGACATCCCCATCCTCCACAACTTTAACAAGCACATTGCCCAGGACGGCGCCCTGAAGCAGGGTGTCGGTTTCTTCTCCATCTCCTACAACCCCGACGACGGCCGCCGCTCCTCCGCCTCCGTCGCCTACATCCACCCCATCCTCCGCGGGGACGAGAAGCGCCCCAACCTCACCATCCTCACCAACGCCTGGGTTTCCAAGCTCAATGTCAAGGGCGACACCGTCACTGGTATCAACCTGACCCTCAACGACGGCTCCAAGCGCACCGTCACCGCCAAGAAGGAGACCATCCTCACCGCCGGTGCCGTTGACACCCCCCGTCTCATGCTCCTGTCTGGCATTGGCCCCAAGCAGCAGCTCCAGGACCTCGGCATTCCCGTCATCCACGATCTGCCCGGTGTCGGCGAGAACCTACAGGACCACCCTGAGTCCATCATCATGTGGGAGCTCAACCAGCCGGTTCCTCCCAACAAGACCACCATGGACTCCGACGCCGGTATCTTCCTCCGTCGCGAGCCCCCCAACGCTGGCGCCAAGAAGACCTTCTTCAACCCCGACGGCATCCCCGACGGTGACATCGCCGACGTCATGATGCACTGCTACCAGATCCCCTTCACCCTCAACACCGGCCGCCTCGGCTACGACGAGCCCAAGGAGGGCTACGCCTTCTGCATGACCCCCAACATCCCCCGTCCCCGCTCCCGCGGCCGCCTCTTCCTTACCTCCGCCGACCCCAACGTCAAGCCCGCCCTTGACTTCCGCTACTTCACCGATGAGGAGGGCTACGACGCCGCCACCCTCGTTCACGGCATGCGCGCCGCCCGCAAGGTTGCCGAGCAGGCTCCCTTCAAGAACTGGATCAAGCGCGAGGTCGCCCCCGGCCCCAAGGTCAACACCGACGAGGAGCTCTCCCTCTACGCCCGCCGCGCCGCCCACACCGTCTACCACCCCTGCGGCACCACGAAGATGGGCGACGTCCGCAAGGACCCGCTCGCCGTCGTCGACGAGCGCCTCAATGTCAAGGGCCTCAAGCGGGTCCGCATCTGCGACGCCGGTGTCTTCCCCACCATCCCCACCATCAACCCCATGCTCACCGTGCTTGGTTGCGCCGAGAAGGCCGCCGAGTTCATCATCCAGGAGGCCCAGGAGACCGCCCGCCTGTAAAAATCTATCATCATATGAAAGCGGATATATATTTGAGTGCGGAAAATATGTCATGCAGAGGAGGAATCAAATTTCTCTCAGAAAAGCATCTTGTTACCAATTATTTGTTTTAAGTTAGAGCTAGCTATCAGGCATTATACCAATGATATCACGACACGACCATTTATGGCAAACAAACATTCTTCCTCAATTTGCACTGTATGGATGGGTGAAGCATGAACGCGAATACGTTGTCCGAGACGCGCTGCGCAGCGCCGAGGCAGACCATGCGCATGAACCCACAAAACCTATTATTCTACGGCGACCTAGGGAGCATGAAAGATTTTTTCTGTTGAATAGGAAACGGGGATTTCTTGACATGCGGAAATAAGGGGATTTTGTGGATAAGTATCCGCGCGATCGCGAAAGGTGCATGGAGATCGGAGGGGCCCGGTTTTCTACGTCTCGTGGAGATGAGGGGCCGCGTCGGAAGATTGGGCCCGAGATGCATGGCTACTGTCTCTTGTCGGTGAGGGTTCGGAATGCCGAGATGGACTTTTGGAAATGGAGAATCTGTCACGGCTTGGATCGAGGGCAAACCACCAAGACGAAGCAGAATTCTTCTTTCACTTCGTACCTACATGAGCTTAGTTGTTGTCCGTTTACTTAGATTACCTTATTCGGCGTGGGGGGGAAAGGGCCAAGCTTTTTCCGTAAACTGCTATCAAATCGACGATCAACAGCCTAGAGACCCTACGTGCATGAGCGAACGGCAGCGGCCTGAATCCTTTTGGGGGCTGGGGTTTTACTTGGCAGCCACTTTGATGTACTTCTATTGGTTTACAATCTCGGGAACCCCTCCCATTGCTATTCATTTCCATGTATACTTGGAAAATGGGAGCGCGGAAGGGTACCTGCTTGATTTGGATGGGTTGGGCGGGTGTGATTGGGTGAGTGGGTGAGGCTGATGTTGGATTGCGGTGGCGAGGGGGAGGGGGCGGGTGGGCAGGGAGGAGAAGTCCGGGTTTCTTGAGGGGTGGGTTGCGTCGGTGTACTTTTTGAGAGTGTTTATTATCCAGAGCCTTGAGTCTTGCTGTTTGATGTCGATCAGTTACAGACTTTGGGGCGGCTTGTGCAATATTCGAGCAGGTGTTGTGAGACTGCCGGGGATTACTATATTTCTAGACGCATGTAGTTGAGGGACTCGATTCTACGCTGTGGCGTGTGACATGTTTTGCTATTTTCAGCGCCTCTTTTATGTTGTATTTAAAAGCGGGTTCGGAACAAATCGATCATGCCCTAGCCAGCAATATACCACGAGGATCCTCCCGGCTAGAGCTTGCCATATTCAGCCAGCTAGGCTCGAGGACTTAAGGAGACTGGAGGCGAACGATACCTTCCGGATATGGCGCCCATGAATCGCCCCGACCTTCATGTGTATTTGATGAATTTATTCGGCGAGTAAAGTAGAAACGATGAGGTAGAAGGACGAGGGGGCCAAGTACTGTGGTACGAGAAGAGGAAGATACAGTGTTGTTTCCGACGAGAACTTATTGATCGATAAGATTAGTTTCCTTAGTTTTGATGGCCTGGGGAAGACCCGGATCTATTTGGCTGGCCGTCCTACGATTGTATCTGAATGTGTCTACGATTTTATACTTGTCTAAGCTACGGTAATCTCCCGTTGGATGCGATATGCTCAAAGCCATGGGCCGGAAGGCCCTGGCCAGGTCCCTTCACGAGTGCATTAAAAGTGGCCAAGTGATATCAATATCAAATAGTGCAGAAATCATGGGGTACTTCACAAGTTTCATTAGTGTAGTCTGTAAGGCGAGGAGATGATCTGTGCCGTCCTCAGTGTAAAGGCCAGAGTTTTTAAAGGTCCGGTACTTAATGGTGAGCTCCTTGGTTGCTAGAGGAGAATAAGCGCCTGGTCAAGGGGAATATGAGGGATAATGGACGGGGGAGGAAGTCCTACGACGATGTCACTGGATGTGGTATAGTAGATTGTCAATAGATTATATTAGTGCGCCACAAGAGCATTTCAGAGAGTACCAGAATGCGGTGCGATGATGAGAATGGCAGAGACTAGCCGCAGCTCTTGTTTGTTGTGAAGGTAAGTCTTTTGAAGTGGGCTACCCATGGGCTGCTTTACCCATGGGCTGCTATGCCCATGGGCTTTTAATGTGGGTCATATCTATGGGTAATTTGGGTCCCCGTAAAGGACCCGTGGGTGATTTTGGGTACTACCCATATGGGTACACATGGGCTTTTTGCAACACCAGTCTTTTCCTTAGACAAGTTCAACACATAAGAATGATGATTCCTCACGATTCAAAGTTTGCCGCGCGTTCCTGGGCCATGAGGGTACAGCTTCCGATGATGTGCCTACGCACGTCTTGAGTGTGCTTTACTTGAAATATGTTTAAGACATGTTCACACTCTCTATAATTCCAAGAGACAGACATTGTGTTACAGAAATTGTTCATTGGGTTAGAAGCCAAATGACTGGAATTGTGACTAAGCTTAACATGTTCAGGAAGAGGCAGTTGACAGCGATAGAACATGGCCGGGAGCGCGAATGATAGTCTCAGGATCATTGGTTTCCCTCCCTGAGACCTTTTGGCCATACCAACGAGGTCGCCTCACAGGAGACGGAAGTCTGATCCGGCTAGGCCAAGACACAGGCCCAGCGTACCTAGTAATGTTTCCAAGTTTCAACCTTCGAAAGAACCTCAAACCCCAGGAATCATCCGGACGCAACGCAACTCGCATGGTGTTTTTCAGCGAGCCAAGGTAGGAGCGGGTGTCTTTATTCTGTTGCCTAGTGGTATCCACTATCCTCAACTTCGTCGTGATACATCGAATTCGCATTCATTTAGGGCAAGTGTTGTGCAAGAAAGCATAAGCTATGCCATATAGGTTATATTGTGGCAACTTTTGTTCAAATACTCATCAGGAAAACGTCTCATCCGCAAGAAAACATGCATAAATTGAAAGATATAACTACACATGTGATGGAGGTACCCGCTGTTTAGGCAGAAGCCGAAAACCGAAGATCCAGGATCCTGCAGGGTTGCTCCGCTCCAGGCCCAAGCCGAAATGGCACGTTAGCCGGAGGCTCTTGCTTAAATCGCTACCAGCCCATTCTTATCAACTCTTTACGACATACCTGTTTCATACTCAATGCATATTCATAGCCGCTGATTGGATGCAACCGCAGACTTAGAGTTGTGATGCCCTACAGGGCTGTCATGCTCGTCCGCTGATGTGAGCTGGATTGAAGTGGGTCGACCCGCTCAAGTTGATCCTTCAAGCAGACGAATACGGACGGTTCAGTCAACAATCTACAGAGTCCGAGTTGCCAATGGATATTGTGGATAGACTCCAGTGCGGTATATGGAGTTTTCTTTACCAAAGTCCCTTTTGCGAATTGTCTGAATTTGGCAGATTTGGGCATCTCGTATGTGCACACTTCAGTAGGAAATGTATAAATGTGAAGTCTTGTCGCTCAACAGTTTGTAGATCTTCTCTTTACCACACAACAGTCCAAGAACTCTACAGATATCATAAAGTCGCCTCCATTCTCAGTATTCTCAACAACCAATCAACAGTCATAATGGTCAAGTTCACCACTTCTATTCTCGCCATGGCCATGGCTGCTGCCGTCACGGCCGCACCGGCCCCGTCCTCCGAGACGACCTTCTCCTTCGCCGAATGGGTGGAGGACATCATCGCCAACCCCGACACGGCTCTGAGCCCCGAGCAGGCAGTTGCGGCGGCCAACTCTGCCGCCATTGCCTCCTCTGCCGGCGGGCTCACCAAGAGAGCCGAGTGCGTGGCCAGCTACAAGGATGCTCCGGTACGAACAGCAGACTCCAACCCAATCGGTCTGTGAAATCCCATGCTGACCTTTATCTTTCTCTTTTTGCAGTCCGCAGATGCCGCGGCTTGTCTTGACGATCTCGCCCGCAAGGGTTCCGCAGGCCAGAACTGCGTTGTTGCGCAGTCCAGCATCCAGATGTGCCGTATCGGAGGCGCTCAGATCATTAGCACTAGGGGTAACACCGGCACATATACTGTGAACTGGTAAGTATGAATATCGGCCGTGAGCAGCTTTTGATGCCATGGACCGTGTCTCGGTCAGGACAGATGCTGACTGATGCATAGCAACGATATTGCCCGTACCGGCGGCCTCATCTTCGACTCGTGCTACCGCGCCGACGGCACGGTGAAGGGAAAGGAGTACTGCGTCACCAACGGCAACATTCAGGTCAACCTCTTGGGAGTCTAAGCGACTACATCAGAGATGTTGTCACATAAGCCGACGCGTTCTTGCCTGGGAGTGTGGCCAAGTTACCCTGACGAGGGTGTCTGAAACGAAGTGATGATAAAGGAGGGTGAAATTCAGTTCGTGAAGCTTGTGAGAAGCTGAAGGATAGTTATTACATGTATATACTGCAGTATATGAAGCTAGATTCAAGTTCTAGTTCACAATCAGAGAAGCCGTCGGGACATCACTAGCGTAATTATCACTTGCTGTGCTCTTTTGGTTGCAAGTGCCGCTGCTAGATGAGCCCCACAGAATTGAAGCTGTGATATGTGCTTGATGAATTCAATGCCTTTGCAAGAGTTTGTGTGGTATATGGAGCTTGGAGCAATAACGGGGGTTTTGAATGTCAAAGACGGGGATTCCGCTAGATGATGACAACTTCAAAGTGAGTTTCGAGAAGTAAGATAGACCACAAGAACTGCGCATCGCAAATCAAAGTATAATCACAGTAGTAATACAGACTGTTGCCTTCCTATCTTTGATTGTGTGGAGGGTATGGGCAATACGGGCTTTTTAAATTGTTTGCGGAGGCTCAATTTAAAACGTAGATATAGGTGTCGGCTGATCGAAATCAATTTGACTTTTCCTTTCTTCTGAGATATGAATTGGACCGGTGTTTCCGGTGTTTGCGATGCCCTCGGATTTGTTTTCACGTCTTCGTACTCTTGCCTGCGTACTTTTGCCTATCTGACGATGGATGTAGGCTTTGCCCCCATGCTCAAAGTAAGCATCTTATAGAATAGGAAATTAATAAGACAAGCTCTTCAGCCAACCCAAGAAATTTCCTCGGTGCATGGACTGTTACTTGTTATTCTCGTCAACCCCAGAGTTGAACTTTGCCACGCTCGGCTTCGGCTCACTGGCGAAATAGCTCATGTATCCAATTAGCGATAGCAAGTTGAAAGAGTGACTGCTATTATTGTCGCTCAAATACAACTATACGCCTTTAGTCATGTCGGTTTCGATTGCACATGTGCATCGGGCTGCGATCGCCCACAATGTCAAAATGGAACGTTGACTGTTCATGGGAAACCCCAAGTTGCAACGAATACGCGTATCGAGGCGAGCCTCTCTCATTCACACTTGCTATGCTTTTGTTAGAGACTAAGGCCAAGGAGCCGCGGGCTTTGTTACAAGATGCCGTATCCAAGTAATGGCGTGCATAGTAATCAACGGCGGATACGAGTCGCTCGGAGAATGTCGGCCAACGGCGACCTGAAATCGGCGACCTGAGAGCGGCGACCCGAGATAGCCGATCTCGACGGACACGGCGAAAAGCTCACACTGATTCATGTCTGAGGCACTTTCATCTATTTCACTTTCTGGAGGAAATTTGACACTGCGAATCAAGTGGATGAAAACTCACATCAATTGCCGGTTATGGAAAACATGGAAAGACGGCAAGTGGGCCCTATTTACGCGTATTGCTGCCGTGATCAAGCTCTGAAGACATAAGAACCACTGTCTTGGCCATCGTCACTGGGCAGTTTTCTTGGCATTCACCAGCCTAACCAACACCTAAAACTTGAACAGCAATGAAGATATATCAGCTTGCGGCTCTGCTATCCTTCGTAAGAATCAATTCTGGAAGCCTTGGTTATTGACGGCGATCTAACTTGTGGATCTTAGAGCACTTACTTGAGCGGAGTATCCGCTAAGTACTGCAACAATAGCCCATCTCTCATTTGGCAATGTCTGAGATCTGACAACTCCAACTCTGGGTACACTGCATCATGCTGCCCCGGAGGTAGTTACCAAGAAGACGGCTTCGTTAGTACCCCATACACAAATGAAATTTAGGCCATGCTCTAACGGCGAGATTAGTGCTGCACTGAGAGTTGGCAAGCTTTCAAGTCTTGCTGTACTGCGCATCCTGGCTACTGGGCTTCTAACGGCTAAGAGAGACGAACTATCAGTCTGCGGTCATTCTTTACTGCACACTTGACAAAGAAGCTATGTATGGTTAAAAGGCGTTGAGATGAAATTCGAAGGCCATGTTATGGTTAGCTATCTGACAGTAGGGTCTGCTAACAGAAGTTAGGGATTGACGTTTAAATAGTATACTGGGGTTATAGTTATAAGTTATAAGCTGTAGTAGATTAGGTCTTTAGAAGTTAAAGTAATTAGTTTTAAACTTAATAAGTAATTTATAGTATAAGTAAGCTAAAAGTATCTTAAGGATAAATATAAAGTTAATTACTAAAGGACTATAGAAATCTAACTATAAACTAGCTTAGGGTTATACTATATATAAGTCCTAAATAGTACTCTTTATCTTATTACTATTCTTAATCTTAATAAGGTCTATCCCTTAATTATATAGAGCTTATATATACTAAGGATAGCCTCTATTATTATAGTCAGCTATCTAATAGTAGTGTTACAGTCAGCTATCCAACAGTAGGGTCTGCTAACAGAAGTTAGGGATTGACGCGTGGTAAACAGGTTTTATATTATCGTCCTAAGTTGTAGGTTATAAGCTATTATAGATTAGTTTTTAGAGGCTAAAGTGATTAGTCTTAGACTTAATAAGTTATTTATAGTATAAGTAAGCTAAAAGTATCCTAAGGATAAATATAAAGTTAATTACTAAAGAGCTATAGAAACCTAACTATAAGCTAGGCTTAGGTTATACTATATATAAGGTCTAAATAGTATACTTTATCTACGCCTAGGTGATCACTTAAGTATATAAAGTAATTATAATTAGTTAGTATAACTAACTAATTACTAAGCGCTTCTTTTTATACTCTACTAATCGTTCCTTATCTTATTATTATATAACTAGTTCTATAATTCTTCTGTTCTAAGTGAGTCCCTAATATTTCCTATAGTCTTATAATATAAATACCTTACCTTAGCCGCCTAACACCTAAATAGGTTAGTTAACTATTATCTATATATAATAGGTTATAATATTAGATCCCCTCTCTAAAGGTCTTACCCTTAAGACCTAATATAAGTAGGTTATTAGTCCTAAGTTAGGGACCTATTAATTATACTTCCTGTTTTACCTATAATACTAATACTATATTAGGTTATATTTAAAAATTAAATTCCACTTCTACTCTTTATTATTATAATTATGCGTTATATATTACTAAGTTTAGCTTTATTATTAATATACCCTATTTATATTATTATTTTTTTAGGAAGTACTATAAGTTACTCTCTAGGGGTGAAGTTTATAGTAAGTATACTTACTTAGGAAGGTTTTATAATACTATAATAGATATTATTTATACTTATAAGTCTTCTATATTATTAGTATTTTATTATCTAGCTAATCCTTTATAATAGATTATTTATTAAATAAGGCTGCTTATTTAGAAGATACTAAAGTAGCTAAAGAGGAGGTATTAAGGGAAAAGGCTGCTACTTTATATACTATATAAGCTAAGTTAAATAAGTCTATAGTGTAGTTAGATTATTTATATAAATAGAAAAAGATAGTATTTTAGAAAGGTTAAGAGGTTATAGAGGAGGAGCTAATAATATCTCCTATATTAGAGGTTTAGTCTATAAGTAGTTTTAAGGTAATAAACTTAAATATTATCCTTAGTAACTAGAATCCTAATACCTCTAACTTCTTATTAGGTGAATCTTAGTTAGCTTCTAGTATTCTTAAGTAAATAAATAGTTTTCCTTATTATAGTCTATCTACTTCTATTAGTAGTTAGATATATCTATAGGGGTGCTTAATCTATTAATATCCTTATAATATAATTAGGATAGGTGTGACTAGCGCAGGCGTTATTTCTTATTCCTAATACTATTATTAATATTATATAAGTTTATTAGTTATATTTATAATATTCTTAGCTAGTTCCTATATATTATCTTTATATCTATACTTTTTCTATTTAATAAGGTATTAAACTCCTTATAGTTCTTATATATAGTTAATAATCTATTTAACTTTATATTTTAGTTTATTATCTTTTATAATAATAAGGTTATTTATTTATAATCTTTAAGGTGTTAGTTTAAGAAGTGAAATATAAAAGATTAGATAACACTTTATTATATTAGGTAGGTTAAGTTTAAAATTAACTAATAGAATCTATTTAAGAATTTTAAAAGGTCTAAGTTTCTTATAATCTAATTTATTATTTAGTTATTTAGTTTTAATATTTTGCTATATAAGGTAGGTGCTATCTCCCTCTCTTAAAGTTAATTCCTTAATCCTTTATTTATTACTAAAATATATTATTTATTTATATATAAATTTAAGTTCTTTATATATATTATCTTAGATATCCTTAATTTATTTAACTATAGCTATAGCTTTAATTATTATTAAGCTAGATAAGGGTTCTCTATATATAGTTAGTTTAAATCTATAGTTAAAGTAGAAGGGGGATTCCTTAGTACTTTCTCTTATTACGCTATTATAAGTAAACTAAGTTATTAGTAGAAATACTACTTAGTTATTTTAGTTATAATTAATATAAGTATAGAGGTAGGTTTTAAGGATTTAGTTAATTTTTTCTATTTATCTATTAGTCTATAAGTGAAATATAGTGGATATTAATTATTTAATACTAAATTATATTATAATTAACTTTTAGAATTTAGATATAAAGATCTTATCTTTATCTAATATAATTTCTTTAGGTGTTCTATAATTAGTAATAATATATTTAAGGAATATATAGGTGAATTTTTTAGTATTACTTACTTCCTTATATAGAATAAAGTAAGTATACTTTATAAGTCTATCTATAATAATAAGAATATTATTATAGTAAACTCCTATAAGGGGTTCTTAAGACTTTAGTAGCTTAATAATAAAGTTAAGTAATATAAAGTGCTAAGTAGTTTAAGGTATAGGTAAAGGTTATAATAATCTATAAAGTTAATATTAAGATAGTTTATTTTTTAAATAGACTTTATAATCCTTAATTACTTTTATAATATATTCTCTAATAACTTTATCTCTATATTATTATCTAAGTTATTTCTAGGTCTTTATAATTCCTTAGTAACTATATATAAATAGTAAGTAAAATTCTATAATAACTTTATTATTTAGAATACTAATTAGGCTAATTATAGATTATCTAGCTATTATTAAGAGTTTAGTTATTAGTATAATATCCCTATTCTTATTATATTTAAGAATTACTTAGGTTTCTTTTAGTACTAAGATATTATAGTTTAGTTATTAGCTTAAAGTATTAGCTCTATTATTTTCTAATCCTTTCTAATAGATAATTTAGAAGTTAAATTCTAAGAGGAATTCTAACTATCTAATTTATTATTTATTAAGTACCTTTAATATTATAAAGTATACTAAGTTCTTATAGTCTATATATATAAGTACTTTATAAACTATTCTTAAGAGTTTAAGTCTCTATTCTTTAAAAGTTTCTATAATTACTATAAGTTCTTTATTATAAATCTAATAGTTAAGCTTTAGTCTATAAAGTTTATATAAGAAGAAAGTATATAGATATAGTTATCCTTCTATATCTTATTAAGATAGTTATACTCTAAGGGTAAAGTTAGAGGTATTAGTCTTAACTTTAAATTAATTCTATAGATTAGGAATTATTAAGATAGGTTTACTAGTAATATATTCCTTTATTTTTTTAAAAGTAGTTTTCTAGGTTTTAGTCTATTTAAAGGGTTAATCTTTATAGCTAAGATCTATAAGTAGTATATTAATCTTACTATAATATTTAATAAATTTCTAATAGAAATTAATTAGTTCTAGGAAGTTTTAGATATCCTTAAGGTTCTTTAGTATAAGCTATTCTTTAATTATTTTAATCTTATTTTTAGATATATAGATATATCTAGGGGTAATAATAAATCTGAGGTACTTAACTTATTATATATAAAACTTACTTTTCTTAGGTTTAACTAATAGTTTAGCCTTTTAAAGTTCTTATAATATAAGGTATATATATTCTTTATATTATTTAAGTATTAGGGAGAAGATAAGGATATTATTAAAGTAGATAACTATAAAGATATCTATATATTTTTATAAGATATAGTTAATTATATTTTAAAATATTATAAGTATATTAGTAAGACTAAAAAGTATTATAAGGTACTTAAAATATCCTTTATATATTTAGAATACAGTCTTCTATTCTTCTCTTACTTTTATCTTTATAAGGTTATAGGCTCTCTTAAGGTTAAGCGCTATAAACTAATTAGTTCTATAGAGGAGTTACTATAGTTTATTAATAAGTAGTAGTAAGTATTAATTCTTAATTATTATATCGTTAAGTATATAATAGTTAATATAAAGTTATAGTTTACTATTTTTTTTAGGTATAAATAGGATTAAACTTCCTATTAGTAATATTAATTCTCTAATATATCCTTTCTTAAGGTTTTCTTTAAGATACTTATTAAGTACTTATATCTCTATTAGGTTAAGTCTATAGATTTTATTAAATCTTAGTTCTTATCCTTCTTTAAGGGGTATTTTATAATTAAAGCTAATATATTCTAGTAGTTTAGTTTCTAGTTCTTCTATAAAGAGTTTATTATATACTCTATATTCTTTTAGGATAGATAGAATTAAATCCTCCTTTTTATTAAGGTCCTTTATTATTATTAGTTATAATATACTTTCCTTTATTCTGAGGAAATAAATATAGTATTTCACTATTTATTATTTAAGTATATTTAAGGCTTAGGTTCTATAAAGCTATTTAGGGACTATATCTTTATTTTCCTATTAGAGTTAGCCTGTTCTCTAATCTATTTATAGGTTATTCTTCTTTAACTATAGTATTCTTAATATAAGGTTATATACTCTAATATCTATAATATTAAGTTAGAGTTATTTATTTTAATCTAAGTAACTTATTATAAGGGGTATAGTTTTATTTCTAATAGTTCCTCCTTTATACTAGACTTATTCTCCTTTTATATTATTAAGCTAATAAGGGTGTTATTTTATATATTATAATATTTATAATTTATTTACTATCCTTAGTAATATAAAGTTTCCTTTTAATCTGCTATTAATTAGTATAATTACTATTATATTATTAATTATCACCTATAGCTATAAGTATACTTTTTAGTCTAAAAATACTAAATATATAGACCTTATTATTCTTACTTATCTTAGTCTATTATTAGTAAGTAAGTCTAGTTTTTTAACTGCTCTAATTTTTTAGGGTATATAATTTATTTTCCCTATTATTATGCCTTTATAAGGCTATTTTTGCAGATTCTAAGTTATAGTAAATTAGATCTATATCTTATAATTCTCTAGGTATAAGCTTTTTCTTAATAGTGTATAAGGTATTTATTATACTAGTATTCATCCTATTATATATTCTTATTATATATATATTTTATAAGGTACTTTAGACTTAATATAAAGGTTATAAAGTTTCTATTAAACTTATATATTTCCTAGCTAGTGAGGATATATTCTTAGTATATATTCCTTATAAGTATATTATTATACTTATAGGGGTAGAAGTAGTTCTTATACTTATCTCCTATATAAGCTTTATATTTATTAAAGAAGTATTAGGCCTAAAAGAAGTATTAATATCCTAGGTCTATTATCTTAAGGTATAAATAGTCTTTAATATAAAGTTATAATATATAGCCCTTTTATTACTTAGATCCTAAGATTCTAAAGAGTTTAATAAATTATTTATCCTTATAGGGCTTAATTTATTTATATATAATATATTTATTTATATTATCTTCTTTAGATTCCTCTTCAGAGCTAGTATTATTAATACTAAGGGTGAACCTATAGGCGATTTCTGCCTAAGTATATTATTAAGTAATATTGTAAGGTTTATTTAAGTTATAGAGTGAACTTTCTCCTTCTCTAAAAGTCTATATATTTATAAGTTTAAGTAACTATTATTCTTCTATTAAGTTATATTAATAGTCTAATTCTTTATTAGATTTTTCTTAGTTTTATTCTTTAAGTTCTTAGTTAATTTATTTAATTTAAGTAGGGTTTCTGTATGTATACCTTTATTATTCCAGGTGTGTAAGTATAGCACTAAGTTATCTTTCTTATATTAAGTTATAGAGTTTATCTTAAATTTATTCTAAGTAGGCTAGTTCAGCTAATTATAGGTATATAATTTTTTACTTATTATTATTCTCTAATACTTATTTATATACTTATTATAGTGTTAGGGGAGTATTAATAGAGGCTAGTTATTAAACTTATAGTATCTTATTAAGTTATTTAGGGGTTTTTCTAGTGAGCTTACTATTACTTTAGTAGACTATAGTAAGGGTCTTAGTTCTTATTTTAGGGATTATTATATTATAACTAATATATTTATAGTTAGGGTTATAAAGGTAATATCTAGTGTTCTCTTTATTACTTCTATAGGTGAGGTACTTATTATTATAGTATTTAGTTTATAAGAGTATCTTATAAGGGACTTTATTAGTTATACTAACTTATTTATTCTACTTAGATATAAGTTACTACTATTATTTCTTAGGCTAATAGTACTCCTTAGTAATATATCCTTATTTATTATAATTAAAATACTTAGGGTTCTATAGTTTCTTCTTATTATTATCCTTAGTAGTAATATTAAGATCTATAGGTTTACTATAATACCTATAGGTAGTACTTTATTATATACTATAGTTATTATAAGGTTAATTATTATTATATAATAGGTTATAGTGGTGTATCTAGTTATTTATTTTAGGCTGCTATTAATACTTATAACCTATATTAGCCTCTTAGTATTATTCTTATTCTCTTTTATAGTATTAGTTATCTTATCTAATAGTATATTTAATATAGTTAAGGAAGCTAAGTAGTTTATCTACTTTATTAAGTTTATCCTTTATATATCCCTTAAGTCTTAAGTAAAAGGTCTTAACTTTACTTTCTTCTATAAGGTTAAGTATAAAGATAATTTAGTAGAACTTAGCTATATAAGTAGAGGCTAATCTAATCTAATAAAGTTATCTTAGTTCTCTCTAAGCTTATTAGGTCTTATTAAGTTCTTAGAATATAGATTATAGAGCTTATTTATAGCCTGTAAAGCTATAGAAGATATTCTTAACTTCTTAGTTATATTAATCTAGGGTTTTACTTAATTATTTATTCTAGAGGGGTTTAAACTACACTAAGGCTTTCTCCTATAAAAAGGTAGTAGTATAGACTACCTACTCTATTTTATTTCTAAAGTTATTATTATAGAAAGTATAATATATATAGATTTATATTAGGTGTTCTTTAAGTTTCTTAGGGTTTCTATTAAAGGGGATTAGTAGTATAAGTTTAAAGTAGTCTTATCCTTCTACTAGAGCTATAATAGTATTAGTAGTAGTTTAGAGGGTTTATACTTTTTCTTCTAAGGTATAAGCCTATTTAGCGTATACTTAGAGTTTAGTGAGAGCTACTGCGTTCTTATTAAATATATGCTATATTTCTTTAAAGTTATTATTAGTTTTTTTAAGCTGACGCTTAAGTTTTTTAGTATTATCTTTACTATCTAAGTTATCCTTTATTTTTTAATCTCTAAGTTCTTAGGCTAGATTCTAGGAGGCTTATCCTCCTAAAGTAGATAAAGATCTAGAGGTAGGAGATTTAATAGAGGTGTAAAAAGATATCTTATTTATACTATTTAGTAGGTATTAATAATTAACTTATTGAATAAGAGTAATTAAAGTGTTATAGTTAGTTATCTAATAGTAAGGTCTACTAATAGAAGTTAGGGATTAATATATAATAAATAGGTTTTATATTATTATCCTAAGTTATAGGTTATAAGCTATTATAGATTAATCTTTAAAAGCTAAGGTGATTAGTTTTAGACTTAATAAGTTATTTATAGTATAAATAAGCTAAAAGTATCTTAAGGATAAATATAAAGTTAATTATTAAAGAGCTATAGAAACCTAACTATAAACTAAGTTTAGGTTATACTATATATAAAGTCTGAATAGTATACTTTATTTATACCTAGGTGATTACTTAGGTGTATAAGGTGATTATAATTAGTTAGTATAACTAACTGATTACTGAGCGCTTCTTTTTATGCTCTACTGATTATTCCTTATCTTATTATTATATAATTAATTCTATAGTTCTTCTGTTCTAAGTGAGTCCCTAATATTTCCTATAGTCCTATAGTATAAATACCTTACCTTAGCCGCCTAACGCCCAGGTGGGTCAGTTAACTATTATCCATATATAATGGGTTATAATAAGTAGGGTCTGCTAACAGAAGTTAGGGATTAACGTTAAAATAGTACACTAGGGTTATAGCTGTGGGTTATAAGTAGTAGGCTGTAGTAGATTAGGTCTTTAGAGGTTAAAGTAATTAGTCTTAGACTTAATAAGTAATTTATAGTAAAGGTGAGCTAAAAGTATCTATAGTAATAGTTATAAGTTAATTACTAAAGAGCTATAGAAGTCTGATTATAAGCTAGACTTAGGGTTATACTATATATAAGTCCTAAATAGTTCCTTTATCTTACTTATTAATTCCTATTTAGATATTAGTAAGCGCTTAGTAATTATTAGTAAGCGCTTAGTAAATCTTACTAAGTACTTAGTATTTTATATTATCTACTTAGTTTTATCTTATTATTATATAATTTATATTATAGTTCTTCTATTTCTAAGTGAGTCTCTATTATTCTTATAATCTTATAGTATAAATATTCTATCCTAGCTACTTAATACTTAAGTAAGTTAGTTAACTATTATCCTTATATAATAGGTTATAATATTAGGTCCCCTCTCTAAAGGTCTTATCCTTAAAACCTAATATAAGTAAGTTATTAGTCTTAGGTTAGAGATCTATTAATTATACTTCCTATTTTACTTATAATATTAATATTATATTAAGTTATATTCTTAAAAATCCTATAATTTCTACCCTTTATTATTATTATTATTCCCTTAAGATTACTAAGAATAGTTTTAAAGTTATTTATACCTTATTAATATGGATTATGGTTAATAATTGTAGGTATGGTAATGTATGTATTAGATAAGTTGACCACTCTTATAGCGATAAATATGCTTACTATGTTTAAGATGTTCATCACGTTTAATACGTTGAATACGCTTAAAGCGTTCATCGCGTTAACGCTGCTTAACGTGGTTAATACGCTTAAGGTGCTGAAGGCGGTTATAGCCTTTACTACGTATATATTAATTACTGCAAACAAAGAAAAGATAACATTATCCACAATAATAGGCATAATTTTTATTTATACCTCCTTATAGGTAATATATTTACTAAATATATACCCTAACTTTAAACTCCCTCCTATCCTAATCTATAATATTATTATTACTAACTTAACTTATAGTTTTTTTCCTCCTTAAACCTAATAAATATAAGTATTATAAGTATAGTGTTATAAGCGTTATATATATTTAAGACTTATTATAGGTATTAAACTTAATAATATTAAAAATATCCTTATTATCCTTATTATAAGTAATAGTATACTTAGGGAGGTTAATAATAGTAATATAATAGCTTTTAGCTAGGTATTAGTTATTAGTGAAGTACTAAATAAATAAGTCCTTAGTTTTAGGGTTAACTTTATTAAAGGCCTCTAATAAAGACTCCTTAATAAGTATAATAAATATTATGATATTAATAATCTTATTATAGATTATATTAAGGTTATTACTTAGGTTAGTCTAAGCCTTTAGTGCGTTAATAACCTTATTATTATTAAAGTTAATAAATAATATAATAGCGCTAATATTACTATTATTTAATATATTTATTATAGTATTAGTAATATAGCCCTTAATATAGATATTAGGAAAAGAGATATTAAGTATACCTTTTATTATAAACTAGAGGGTAACTAAGCTGAACTTAGTGCTAATATAGATATAGTTCTTAATAAAGACCTTAATAGTATTAATATAAGTATATAAGCTGAATAATATATAGGTATTATAAATAAGGGCGTATAAGCTATTAGTAGTGTGAATATTAACTATAAATAAGGTGATATAATACTAATAAGCCCTAAAAGCTTCCTATTTACTAATAAGGGTATTATAGGACTTAGCTAGGTAATAAAGGCTATTAGCGTAGATAGTAGTATCTTTATCTATAATAATAGTATTAGTGAAGGCATTTAGGGTGAATATTATAGTAGAGGAGCTTAGTGAGGTATTAGAGGTAATATTAGCCTTTTTAGATAGAGTACTATTATAGACGTTTATACTAATATTAGCTGTATTCTACTTATAGCTCTCTAAGTAAGTAGTAAGACCTAAGTAATTAGGTATATTATTAATAGTAAACTTTAGGATAGTAGTAATAATCTCCTTTATATAATTCTTAATATTATTAATAAAGGTGATAATATTATTACTAATAAAGCTAAAGTTATTATTATTATAGTTCTTAGTAGTGTTAATAAGCTTACTATAAGTAAGGTGAAAGCTAGTGAGTAACTTAGTAATAGCTCTAATATGTTTAGTGTGAGTAGTTATTATAGTAATAGTATTAGTAGCTGTAGTCTTTATATTAGTAGCCTTAGTAGTGGTCTTAGTAGGATAAGATATAGTGCTACTTAGAATAATAACGTTCTTAAGTTTTATACTTATAATGCTCTTATTAGAGTCCTTATTAGAGTTAAAGAGGCTATTATTACTATTATTACTATTATTACTGTTAGTATTAGCAGTATTAAACGCAGAAATGTTAGCTATATTAAGGGAATAATACTAGGAATCTTATAAATCTAGGTTAATAGTGTATTAAGTGTGGGGAGTAATGGCGTTAGGGAAGGTGAGGGTAAATTTATAAGGTTAGGTTAGCTGAGGGTGATTAATAATGTTTACGTTTAAGCTAGGGTAAATAATAAACAGCTTACTAGAGATATTACCTTAGTAAGTATAGTGGTTCTATTTAATCTGAATAGCGCGTTTAAAAGCTAGAAGGTTAGTGATAGTATATACTAGCTTAACGTATTAATAGTTAGAAATATTAGGAGCATAATATCTAATAAAATTAAGGGTGTAGAGGAAATATTTAGTATTATTACTAGTGTAGTGTCTATTTTACTTATACTAAATACTTAGTATTAACGCGTTAATAGTGAAGACTACTCTAAGAGATAATAGAGCGGTTTATAGTGTTAAATATATAGATAATATTAATTAGTAATAAATATAGTAAACATATTATTATAAATAATAACGTTATTAGATAAGTGATAGTGTAATATAGGTATAGA